>VUJU01003497.1:0-25385 GCA_009835225.1 Aphis craccivora | reverse complement strand
TTTTTTCTATAGTAGTTAACAACCATGCAAAACGTAAACAAAAATATCTGCAATTATGCAATAATGCAATATATTTTAATATACTATATACCTAATACTATTAAATGTTAGGAATTAAGCAGAAATCGCTAAAAATTTGAATTGATCGAATTGCAGTATTTTTGTCGAATTACAAACGGGTCAAAAAAAGGTTAATGTTCGAATATTGCATTCGTTTTGATCACTGCATAAAACCTATTTATATTAACCAACTGTTTCAAGAATAATTTATAATTTCAATATTAAACCGTAATATATACACATATGACACCCCTGGTATAATTACGATACCATAAACATATAATGTATATTTTGTGGGGAGATAATAACTTTACTTTTAGATCAGGTGTATCAGTTCGATGATTTTCAATTTTTCTTAGATGTACCTAATAATATCACTATAAGGATTATTGTAGTATGTGGTCATATACTTTTGGTAGTTTTGATATTGAGGTGACTGCTAATTTATTCGATTTTTATTTATTTTATAACATAAATATTTAAACTCAATAAAAAATAGATTTATAAGTGTTATAGACGTTCTATCTTCAGTGACAAGCGTTTAAAAAGTGTTTTTTAAATACAATTTACTAAAAAACGTATTTAAGCACAAGTACAGATACTTAAAAAATATGTTTGTTAATATTTACAAATACTTATAAGAATTAAATTCAATATTTTCATCTTAAAATCAATTTTTTTTTTGGTACCTACCTATTTACTTTGTTTAACATTTTATACCTCATCACTGGGTATAACTTAATACATTTTAATTTAGTTATTTAATTTGGCCACAAATCAAAAAATAAAAATAATAATATAACCGTGAGAATTATCGTTAGAAATGTTTATGATTTACATATTTCTAGAAATATATTTGAATATTTTCAATTTAATATTATTTTTACCTAATAATTTTAAATATAATCTACTATATGAGGTTATATTATGTCCTGATATCCTGAATTAGTTTTTTTGTTTTCGCTCAAAAATGAGTACCTGTACATTTTTAACTGTTTTTAAATGAAAATAAAGCTTCTAGAATTCTAGACAATTTATAACATTATGACTTGTATGCGTTTATTCATTGTCCATTTATAAAATATTTTAATCTAATTGAATTAAAAATAGTAAGTTAATAAAAAAAGAAATAAGTAATTTTAATTTAGTATTTGATTTTGAATACCAAGACTTTGAGAAAGTATTTAAAATAGGTATAAGGAATAACTTTAAAATTATACTTTCAAAAGTATTTAAAATACGGATTTACCGATTTGACTAGACACTTAAAAAATATTCGAATACTTTTACTTAATTAGTTTTACTCAAGTAAACTTTACAAAATTGTACCTTTTTAATACACAATAAAATAAAAGTCATTGTATGAAATTAGAATCGTCTTGTAACGAGTCTTTTTATCAACGATAAATTTGGATTTATATTGGCAGTATCGCCAAATATTATTCGCATGATCCTTCGTGTTATTTTTACTTATCGGTGGTCATCACACACATTTCTTTTTACAGCGTAATAAATAATTAACACCGTGGTACCTATACCATAAAAATACATGTACGTATAATACACGTATACGATCGTCGTGGCTGTCTTAAAGTAAAATTCTGAACGAGGGTAACAGATATGTAATATTTTAACTTTAAATTCACATTTTTTCAAAGTAGAACACTCATTATTTCAAAATGTATTAACGTTTTTGGAAATATTTTTTTACACAATTTAAAGTAATTATAAAACAATATGTTTTTATTAAAAATACATATTTTATAATTTTTAAGTTCTTTATTTTTTTTGAATGACGTCATACAATTTTAAATTCATATTCCAAAATAGATTTTTATTTGAAGTATATCAATAAATAAATAAAAAATAGGACGAAAATAGATAATTAATTATAACAAAATATTATAATTTATAAGTACCTATTCAAAATGTTGATGAGTGATAATGAACCAACATTTTTTGCAGTATACCCAATCATTTTACCTTTCTCATCTAAAAATACCTAACTCATAAACTATTCGTCCAAAGTTCGAGTTCTATAAATCAAAATACTTAGAAAAATTATTCAATATTGTAATAAGGAATTAAAAAATGTATGCTATCATTAAAAAAAGAAAAACTTTAAAAAATATAAAATAAAAATAAAAATTTAAAATAATAATATTATCTATACCTATATATTATTTTGAAATAATGAATGTTATTTAGATAAATAAATTGTATGATGTACTTGTACATTCACAAGACGGATTTGAGATTTCTTTTCTTAAGATTATTAATATTTTTAACTATTTCATAACTAATAAATAATATTTATAGATATTAAGTATTATCTATGTGTATAAGGTATACCGGTATATGTAATATTTACCATTTTATAATCGACGCCTTAACCGGATATTCTAGTTTATTCTTTAAGCAAAGATCATGTTTAAGATAGCATCATATGTTGTGATCATCAGTGCATTCACATTTTGAACCGAAAGTAAGTATATAATATTTGACGCACTTTCCTTCCAACATGTGTGTAAAAGATATTATCATGCAATACCCACAGTCATTTAATATACATTCAAAGTAGATAATTTGTTATTATTATTTGATCTACTTATAGCTATTGATTTTCTTAGTTTTAAAAACAATATGTATTTCATTGGAGTGGACGTCGGGACGGGAAGTGCTCGAGCGGCATTAGTAGACAATGCTGGTAGAATTTTAAAAAAATCTACCAACGTTACTCAAACGTGGAATCCCGAAGAAAATTTTTATCAACAATCATCCGAAGACATATGGCGTAGTTGTTGTAAAGTCGTGAGGGTAAGGAACGAGAACCGTCTATCACTTTACAATGCAATTATATACATATTATTCATAATAATATGATAGATGACAATGTCCTTTGGTGTACAGTATACTCATTAACAACTGATACCATTGTTAACCATAACTTCGTTATATCTTTTTTTTCTCTTATTCAAATATAAATTTCCTTAACGCTCCAAAGAAACTTCTTTAGTTTTGTGAGTGAGAACCATTTTCTCTCTCCGTTGTGTTGGCTTAAAAGTGTGTGTTTAAAGAAAATTGGAATTCGTATCCATATGCCATATCCTTACACAATATACATTTTAACGGGATATATTATTATATAATATCATATTATAGGAAGTCACTGAAGGAGTATCACCCGAGGTGATCGGAGGTATCGGATTTGATGCTACGTGTTCTCTAGTAGTCGTGGACCATGATGGACTACCATTATCAGTTAGCAAAAATGGTAAAAAATTTTTTGTTATAACTGACACTAATTTAAATGTATAGGTGAGCTATACAATGGAGTAATTAGAAATTATTTTTGAAAGAAGGGGGATAATAATTTTAAAAATATTTAACATTATATAATATTATCATGTGACTTGTAGGTACCTAATCTTCTTTAAATAATATAAAAATAAATAGAATTATAGGATGATTATATTTATACTATTTATGACATTCATTTTCTCTAAAAGTATTAATATTTGAAAATATTTTTTTTTACATAATTAATAATTTTTTACCTATAATTTGAAATACAAACAGAGAACAATAAAACAAATTTAAAGGATATTTCTTTATCAACTAACGCCTCTCAAAACATCAAACTAAATGTTTTAACTTTCTACTACTTTAAATTACATCTGCAACATTTTTCTCGCTGAATTTTTTCCAATACTTACTTATAGAGAATTCATAAAAATCAATAATAGTGGTTCAAAAAACTGACAACAAAATATATGCCGTAGCTTCTTATTAATTTAACTATAACTAATTATGGTTTAATGATAATATTTAACTCAGGACATGCATTTATTTTACGTATTATTCATGTGATAAAACGAATTAGAAAATTCAAAGTAGACTTTTATACGTAGGTTTTTTAAATTAAAATATAATTAAAATATTTTCTCGTGATGGATGGTGAAAAGGGTGGTTTATGTTTTAATAATCTGACTACTCCAAATTAAATCATTTAGAGAAAATGCCAATTTAAATAATTGGTGTATATTTCAAGTTTCTACGACTAGTAATTTTTAACTATAACAAAAATCTAAAATTATTTGATTGTAAATAATCGTTACTTGTGAATATTTGATTTAAAAAACATTTAAATTTTAGATAAAAATTTTCAAATTGGCCAACGTTTAAGTTCTTTTATAATTATTGTAAGACAAAGTTATGAAAAATCTTGTGTTAAATTTTAAACTCCTAGCTACTTATACAGCATTTTTTATAAATTATAACTACAAAATAATTTACAAATATTCATGATTTTGACGAACTTTTGTCAATATTTGAACTTCAAACGCTAATAAAAAAAAAGTTGTGACCAACGATTTTTGATTTTTTTGTTAACTACAATAAGAACGACTTATAAGAAATCTTGTATTAAATTTTCAATTATTTTAACGTTTCAATAAAAAAAATAAAAATACTTAAAAAATCAAAAATTGTAATTATTTATAAATAATTCAAAAAGCATAAAATTTTGAAAATTTAACCGTATATAGATAACGCTAATAAAAACATTTGGTGAAAATGTCCAGTGATTAGTTTTTGAAATACAGTATAATAAAAAATATCGATTTTTTTTTTAAAAACTGTTGGAAGGAAAATTCTTACTTTTGACTTCTATAATACACCAAGGTTATTCACTTTGCCATCGAAAATCACCAGTGAAATTAAAAATTGAAGCATTATTTTGACATATTATGCTGTAAGCAAACACAAAAAAAAAATATTATGCTTCATTGTATAATCAATACATTCATCAATTCGTTCAGAATCTAAAAGTGTTTTCTATAATATATCAATAAATCTATTAAAAAAAAAAAATAAATTTTTATACATCCGAAGTTTCACCACTGTTCAAATTATGCCATATAATATTAGCATACTAAAAAAATACCTACCAAACTAAAATAATAGATATAATTAAAAAATAATTTAGAATATCGAGAAAAGTTATAAACTTAATTTATTACCAACGACAAAATATTATAGAGTATCGTGTCGTCGTTACATTTATAATTATATATAAAAATATGATTAAAGGTGAACAAGAACAAAATGTAATACTATGGATGGACCATAGAGCCAAGTTAGAAGCGGATTTCATTAACAGAACAAATCATCGAGTGTTGAAGTATGTGGGTGGTAAAATATCGTTAGAAATGGAGACGCCGAAAATGCTTTGGCTAAAAAATAATCTACCAAAAAACACATTTTGGAACAGAGTGGGAAAATTCTTCGATTTGCCTGACTTCCTTACTTGGAAAGCCACGAATTCTGTCTCCAGGTTAGTATGTATTATTAAACAGTGGTTTTCAACGTTTGGGTTGTGACTCAAATTTTGGTGACGTATAAATTTTAAAAATAAGCCAGGAACTAAAATATAATTTTAATAGGTAATTAATATTTAATATATATAATAAAATTATATTTCATCCTATTGCATGTAACAAACTAATAAATAAAATGAACATTTTTTTATAATTCATAATCTATTACAAATAGAACAATAAGTTAAAGCGATGATTGATTATATAATATATATATATATATATATATAATTATTATATAATATATAAATATAATTATTATATATATATATGGCTTGAATCACTAACACTAATTTAATAGTAATAATTAATTCAAATTTAATGTACTTATACTTTTTATTGCACATATAAAGCAGTATCAATCAGCTTATTTTGAATACGAAATATGAATTGAAAAAATTAATGATAACTAAAATGAGTTTCGAATCCAATAAGGCTGAATCTCCTTATAAACTATAGCAGTAGTTCCCATTACGATAATCATAATTTGTATTTAATGTATCTATGCTACATAATATTATAATAATATAATAAAGCTGAAGAGTATATAGTTATTTATTTGAATGTGCTAAAAAAAAACTGCCTATCGAGTTTGAAAAATTCTTTTACATTTGATAGTCCAATTCTTAACGAAGATTATAAACTATGCAACATCACGCTAAGATTCTTAGGCAAAAAGAAAAAAGTTAGAAAGGATGGCGAAAACAAAATAATAGGGCATGTGGATGATACGACGCGGTGGGTCGAGGGATGATAGTTTACACACAATTTCAATTAATGATGAAATAAGTTTTGAAAAATCCTATACAAAAGGTAGTATTTTTAAAACAGATTACAAACAGCGCGGAGACAGCTATAAATTAAAGTATAAAAGAAAAATTCTCGGAAAAATCATGTCATCTACGAATTTACGATTATTAAATAACGAATTGAACATTGAAAAAGTTGAATCACATAAGTGACATAATTTTAATAATATACAACGAAACGCACGAGGATAACTTATTATATTATATTACCTACTCTAAAGTAGTCTAAACTTAAAAACTCAAAATATGTAAGCATTTTAAATCGAATGAATTATTTTGAACAACATGTGTATTATGCTAGCAAAATAGCAAATATAAACCGATATCAATGATTTTCTGTATAAAATAAAGTGGTTTCATTTACAGATCACTGTGTACGGTAGTTTGTAAATGGACGTACTGTGCAGATCAAGCGGTATGCGGTTTTTGGGATCATTCATATTTCGAAGAAATTGGTTTGAATGACTTGAGCCAAAACAATTGGTCAGCGATAGGTTAGCAATACTCTTTCATCAATTCGGTTTTTAGTCTTTTACCTTGCGACGATCAGACAGTCGTTATACTTTTAAATCAACGCCTTATCTTTTTTTTTAACAGGCAACGAAATATTTGAGCCCGGGCGGCCTTGCGGCAACGGACTGACAGAGAACGCAGCCCGAGAAATGGGATTAGCTGTTGGGACTCCAGTGGCTACATCATTGATTGACGCACACGCCGGAGGATTGGGAATGATCGGAATTGGGTTAAAAAATCAAACGGACTTTAAGCATCGATTAGGTGAGTATTATATAAGTACTAATTACTGTGATTTTTAACCCAAGTTATGTACTTTACGTCCTCAAGTCAAACTATTAGCTGAATATAGGTTAAATACTTATTGCAGTTTGCAATAAATTTATTTTAAAATTTTTAATAATATGCACAAAAACAACTTTTCTGGATGTGAATAAAACATTAAAACACCTTATTAATCAAATAATGAAATTTAAATTTAAAATATTGAAAAAAATAAATAAATACTTATTTAATAAATATAACTGCACGTCAAAGCTTTGTTCAAAATGTCTATTATGAATCTTGTGTCCCACATGTCTAAATATTTCACTATTCTACATAATTAGATAAAATAACTACTTATCTTAATAATTAAGATCGACAGTAGACACTTATTATCTACTAACTGTAAAAAGTATTTTTTTAATTTTATGTGATAATGTTAGTGGGAATTGCATATAAAAACTTACTAAACAGATACCTAACTTATTAATCCTGCCATTTTTGACACAAACGTATGAAAGACCCTACTGCATAAGTACCTACTTATCGAGTTAACTATATAGGTAAAACCTAGTATGTACACGCAGTACCCATTGGCCATTTTGTTATGATATTTTTATTTGAGATGTTATGTATATACAATATATCTACCTGTGTTTGTGTTAATGATTCTTTAGTGATTATTGGAGGTACGTCGACTTGTCACATGCTGCTTAGCGACCAAGAAGTGTTTGTGGACGGCGTATGGGGACCGTACTACGGTGCCATTTTACCCGGTCTATGGCTTCTGGAAGGCGGCCAATCAGCCACGGGCAAGCTGATAGATCATGTGATCAACACTCATCCGGCCGCCAAACATCTGAACGTTACAGATGGTGTGTAAGTACCTACTACCTATGCATAGTTATACATTATTATTTATAATGATATAATAAATATATATACAGAGCTGAAGATTTATACATAGTACTTAAAGATACTAAAATATAAATCCGCGGTGAAAAACAAAAAGTACCTATGCTCTAAAATCTAACCTTGTACAGTAAAACCTCTCTACAACGAACCCTCTATATAAGACGGAGTCCTCCTTATAACGGAAAATGTCAATAATCCCGATTCAAATAATATATGAAATTTCTACCTCCCTTCAATGGATAAAATTGTAAAATTGTTGGCCCAAGCGATTCCGTTATAGAGAGGTTTTACTTTAGGTAGGTAGGTACATACATTAGTTGATTGACTAGTTTTTACAATGTAATGTATATTAATATAATTATTATTAAATAATCAATTTTAATTTATGAAAAGAATAACAATCCAAGTATTAACATTTAACCAAATTAATAATTACCTAGATATTAAAAAAAAACCTTATTAAAAAATCACAACATAATTTATTAAGTTATTACTTATTTGTCTCAATACATTTTATTGGAGTACCTACCTTCTGCCCCTGTAAGATGTAGGTATATAAAGTTGGTTTGTTGGCCGAAAAATTAAATAGGATCTGTTCGAAAACTAAAAATCAGTTGGCAGAATTTTTTTTACCAAACAGAATAATTCCTAATGTTACCTGCTACATATGTGCTAAACATACTCAGTGCAGATAACCGGTTTTGTAGTTAAAATTTTTAATTAAATTATTTTTTTTACCTAACAATACAATTTTTACCATCAAAATGGTAAATATATCAGAAGAGCAGAAGATTGCCTGAACAAATTACTTATGAAAATGGCCAAGGACAGAGGTTTGGATGCAATCGATAAGCTGACAGAAGATTTTCACGTGTATCCTGACTTTCACGGCAACCGATCGCCTGTGGCGGATCCCACACTAAAAGGAATGGTAAATGAGGGCTAATAGCTCATTAGAAAAAAATTCACAAAAGCCACATTTAATTTGTTGTTTACATCTTACAAGTGTAAAACGTCAAATTTATGATAAACAGTTCACATTTAGCATCGTAAGTTTTATATTTTGAATGTAAACGAATATTGGTATAAGTATAAATTACCTACCTAACCTATTATCAAATTTAAAAATAAGATCATTGATATAATTATATTATAAAAGCTTATTTTACTGCAACATTAAATCTAACCAAGCTAAACGGCAACTTTCAAGAGTAAATTGTCTATATTTTTTACTTGTAAGACTGATACAACGTAATGTACTAATGTGTCAAATGTTAAATGTTTCAATGATGAACAGGTGCCTACAAAATTATAATGAAATAAGAGAGGAAGTTGTGTTCCAAGTAAAAACTAAAAAGGAGATACTTATATAAAAATGTTCTTAAATAATTTATGCTTATAATTAATATTTTTATCAAATCTTGTCCACTACTACCAACGTGAAAAAATACCTAAATGTTTTTCATTTAATATAGGTTCGAACTTAGAAGGGTTTCCACTACATACGTGTACGTGTACTTGTATAAAAATACTTTTATGCGATTGGTTGGAACTATAAACTTTCTGGTATACCAAAAGCTTACCATGTATACCAACCAATCGCAGAAAACAATTTTCTAAGCACGTACACGTACACGTATGTAGTAGAAACCCGCCTTTACTTCTGCTACTACAACTTCTAGCACATTTTTTTTTTTTTAATTGTAATTCCAACATTTTTATAACACGTGACTCAAAAAAGTTACTACACCTAATGGCTAATATATATAGGTACTTACATAAGTATATAGCCATATAGACGGTCTTTTAAAATTGATGTGACAAAAATGATGAATACTATGTTGGTTCTTATATGAAATTTCTGTAATTTTTCTCACTCGCAATTAGAAAAGCCTTACATATGGCCACCATATTAATGTATTCAATATGTAGGTACAAGGACCAGAATTTAAAGTTTTTAAATATTTTATATCATAGATTGAAATAAAAATGAAAATGATTCGTTAAACAGAGTTCTCAGAAAAAATTCTTTTGGATAGGTACTTGAAGACTGAGATTGAGAATACTTTAAAAATACTTAGGTACCTACTGGAATATTTTTTAAATTATATATTGTACATGGAATCATTTGAATCACTTTGTAATTGATAGAATTGCACACTGTAAAACATATTATGTTTATCATATTTTAGAAAATACAAATTTTGTTGATTTTTTTTATATTATATTATTTTAAGATTTTTGAACATAACATCCACTTTCTAAATTTATATACATTATTATGTTTATTAAAAAATTACTTAGAGCAATAAAACATCAAATTTTTCAATGTCCTCAACTCTCAAGTATATTTATTTATTATCTGAGATAGGTACCTAGGTATTCTAAGTTTTATAAATTTATATTTTGAATAATAAATTGCTTAAACTTTTCAAAACCAGTAACAACAATAACAAATTTTTGTATTGCACTATGATATTTAGTCATGTTACTCTAAAAATTATCATAAATTTCAATGTTGGTTAAATTAGATTTTATAGATTATTAATTAGGTAATTTGTATTTGTATATTGATTAATTTCTTATGTACGAGTAGATTGGTTCTATTAAGTGAGTACATAAATACATAATGTACCATCTTTATTGTTTATATATATCCACATATTTTTTTAAAAAAAGAATTTTTTACAGTTATGCTGACAAAGCCCACATGAAAAATCAAGGTACTGAGTACCTACAGATAAAATCATTGCTCTATATTTATTGAAGTATTTCACTTAATTCACATTCCTGAACTAGCAATCCAGCAAGTTAGTTACATATGAAACAAAATGTATGTATTTGAGACTTCATATGTGGTGTATATGTGAGGGTAGGGTGAAATTACTTAAACAAGAAGTATAACTATAGGTATTATGTATAAGTATAATAGACACATACGATGACTACTATGTCACAAAAATATATTAAATCCACTTTCTAATATTGTCAGACTGGTTTTAAAAGGCCTATTGGCTAATATTAACACTACCAACTATGTATTTTACTTTTAATGCCTTAATCTTAAACAACGCAAACATTTTTAATGCGTAGAAAAGGTTCATGTATGGACAAGACCTAATCTGCATATCTATATACACCCATTACATCCATTCTCTATCGTCTACTATCTAATACACTTTATAAGTACTCAACATAGATATATTATATTTATTGTTATATTTTAGATGGTTGGATTGACGCTATCCGCAGACCAAGAAAACTTAGCACTTATTTATTTGGCAACAATACAGGCAATTTGTGTAAGTATAATAATATTACTATATATTTTGCATTTTAAATAATAACTATTGGCTAACATATTATAAATAACCTATTTAAATGGCTATGCTAATTTTTGTGATTTTGACTTCCTATTAAACCAAAAACTAAATTTTTAAGACTAAAATAAAATGTAAAAAGATAATTAATATGGTAATAATGTATTAATAATTAATGCTTAACAATTATTGGCTCGTATTTAATTTTGTATATTTTGGTCAAGTATGGCACCAGACACATCATAGACTCTATGGAGGAGAAGAGCGGAGGATCGTTAGATATCCAAGAAATTCTCATGTGCGGTGGACTCAGTCAAAATGTGGTGTTTTTACAGTGCCAAGCTAACGTCACTGCGCTACCGGTACGTACTTCAACGGAAGACGACCCTGTCCTGATTGGTTCAGCAATGTTGGCTGCTGCCGCATCATTGTCGTCCAAATCATCAACTGAACTACATCCATGCTCATCATCACTCAGAGACGCCATAGCATTAATGGCCAGCGACGCGCGCACCATACACCCTTCATTAGATTTGCAAGAGTGAGTTACGAATCCATACCTATTTAGGACTAAACCTTCATAAGACACATAATTTTACATGTAACAACACATAATTTAATAGTGTTAATACATCTATCTAAATAGGGTTGTATTGAAGTTTAAAATACTCCGAAAAAAAATTTCTGTATTTGAATAAGAAATTAAAAATGCATTATTGCATTGTGTACGGTAAAGAATCTCGATGAGTGTTTCACAAAACTCTGAAGCAGACACAAGATATTTTTAAATAGATAAGGGGATTATCATTGGTATTGTACGATAAGTGTTTTTGGGTTATTTATAAATATGAGAAATTTTTATTTTTTTTCTTTAAATGTTAATCAGAAACTATTAGCTGCCGAGTTAAAATTCTTGAAAACTTAATATAAGATTCCACAAATTATACTTATATAAGTTTGAAAAAATATTTGAAATACCTACATAAACATAAGCATAATTATTATATAAGTTAAAATTTTGTTAAAATTTGCCAAAATCACAAAAAATTACAAACTACTTTGTAATAAAACTTTTTGTTATGTACCTATTTAAGTTGTGAAAATTTAATACAAGATTTTTATAAGCAATTCATACTGAAACCATAGAATCTTTAATAACAATATATTAAATATTTTGTTATGAATTTTACTGTACACAATCAAACTTTTGATTTATTTTAAATATTATCTCTTTATAAGTTATATCCATCTTATTATTAGTCATGTATTTATTCTAAAATTACCTTCCTTGAAATATATAACTGGAAATTAATAATGCACATGCTATACATCAAATTTAAAATACTGTTATTGACATAACATAATATGAATGTTTAATATATTTACAGATATCATAAAAGAAAATATTCTGTTTATTTGGAAATGCTAAAAAATCAGAAAATGTACAAGGTCATTATGTCAAGAAATCCATGAAAATAAGTATATTTTAAGTAAAATAATAAGAAAACATTTTATAATCACACATTTATTTAAAAATAAATATATGTTTGTTTAGTAATTTTAAAAAATCAGAATAAAACACTTGAATAAAATACAACATAAGTTAATCATTTTAATTTTGCCAAGATTCATGATTCCTAGATGTTTTACTTATTGATATTTTTTAAATTTCAACTTTTGTTAATTTATCAAATAAAAAAAAAAGGATTTATACAAAATCAAACTTATTTACTAACATTTGTAACTTATTGAAGGTTTGTTGGCCAGTCTAGAAGAACGTCTTATTGATGATTTGCCATCTGGCATATCAACCAATGTTTTAGTTACTGTCTTCTTCATTTCTGACTGTGCTTTGATAGTATTTTTTTTGTTAATTTTATTTCCAGTTTGAGTAGAAATTGATATTTCAGTAGGTTTGTTCTGAGATCTGACACCATTTTCATTGTTCTGGTATACCTTAGTTTTTTTCGAAGTATGTGGAGTGACAACTCTGTTTTGAATGGTTTTAGGTTTGATATCTTCTAAAAATTTGTATATAATAAAAATGTTAATATTGTACAAAACATACTTTATAATTTACAATAAAAAAGAATAACACAATTAATGTAATTTAATAATTTATACTTACCATTGCAAGAGTTTTCAGGTGTTAAAAATCCAGTAGCAATTTTTTTAGGAGATTCAAAATGTATGTTCTTTCGCTTAGTGCCTTTCTCATTATCTGTCTTTTTCAATGCTGGTTTTAATGGAGATACATGTGGCGTGCCTAAAACTATTGGTGTCATGCCTGACCTACGAGCTACATATGATAACTCCATAGTCTTCAATAGCACAGGGGTAAAACTTATATTTTTTTGATTTGAAGAAGTTGGAGTGCTAGAAGTAACTATAAATAGATAATATAAATACATATTAAAATACTTTGAACAATTAAACATTTAAATTTGCTCTATACATTTAAATAAAACCAAAACTTACGATAAGTGTTGTTAGAAAATTTCATTTCATTGAACTTTGAATTATTTGAATCATTTTTTTCATTAGAATTTTCACTATTAAGTGTAGTTTTTTCTTCCTTTAATTTTTGGACTGTTAAAAAAAATGGTAATATTAACAATGCATTAAAAGAAATACAAAAAACATGTACATTTTTTAAAAAAAAAAAAAAACTAAACAAAATAAATAGTAAATAATCTAAACTTACTTTTAATAAAATCTCCAAATTTTGATTTAACTACTGGACGTTTATTAAATGTGGGTAATTTGTTAATTACTTTTTTGGCAATTGGTTTTAATGGAGCCCAATTATTATTTTTCAATATGGCAAGTTGACTAAATTGGCCTTCTAATTTTTCAACCTTATATACATATATAAATATATGATATTAATGAAAAAAATATTTTATAATGAATAATATTAATTGCATTAAAATATAATATTAAGAATATAATTACTTGTAACAATAGCATATCCCAAAATCCATCTAAATCGTCTGTTGTTATAAGCATTGCCCCAGATTTATTATCAAATTCATTTATCAGGGAACGCATTTGCATAAATTTGTCAGTTGTCAAAAGTTTTGTTTGTCCACATACAACATCTATTTCATCTTTGATAGACTAAAAAAAAAACAAAATATTTGGACGTCATTTCATACAATTGGATGGTGCGCGGGTAAAAGGAGATAAGTCAATTTTGGACATTTTTAAATTATTATTTCATCTAGTAGAAAAACAAATTCTACATAGATTTCATTAAAAAATTAAAAATAATGTTGGATATTTCTTATCTTTAATTGTTTGTGAAAAATTAAACAAGTCAGTTATAATTTATAATGCGCGGATAAAAGGGAATAAGTCTTATCAATAAAATATTATATCCGTGTAAAATGGAACAAGTCGACTTATTCCATTTTGTTGCATTACCATTTTTTTGTTCAATAAATACCAAGGTAGGTATAGTTAATTTAATAATTTTTAATCTCCAATTATACCATGTTTACTAAAAGAGTTATGCTTAAAAGGTAATAAATCAAATAATATGATTGAGGTTTAAAGTGTGTAAAAGGGTGTAAGTCAGTATCATGATGTTTTAAAGGTAATAAGTCACTTAAGTGCTATAGTTATTAAAATTTTCAAAATGTTATGTTGTACAATAGTAAGGTAACTAATAATTTGACACTTAATAAGAATAAGAATTTTAAAATAAAATTATTGAAGAAATGAGAAGTTTATCTTGTTTCCTGAAAAGTAGTGAATTTTGACTTATTCCCTTTTACCTGTGCACCATTCAATTATAACTTGATTTAATTAAAAGATTTTCATATTATTTTTATTAAAATGCAAAACACATTTATTTAATTTATACATAAATATTCAAATAATATTTCTTAAGCATATACTTAGTAGTTGCCAGTTGGTAATTAATTAGTTATCAATATTATATTAAAACTATAATTTACTTGTGGAATATTACGGCTATTTTCAGAAGATAATTCTGCCCAATATTTAACTTTATTTTGTAATTCAATAGTTTTACTGTCCAACTTTTTCCTATAACATTAATACAATTAATACATAAATATTTATTTCTTATTAAACTTAAAAATAATAATAATAAACACTCTAAATGTATAAGCATTGTGTTTAAAACATTTTTTAGGAATTCCGAGTATACAACTAGAAGATATTTTAAAGAAATATGTATACCTAAAATTATCAGCAACATTGTTATCTTCATATTTATCATACAACTCAGATAATTTTGGAGGTTTGCGAGGACTTGGTTTCCACTTATGACCACGTGTTGTACAAACAAAAGGACTCAGCACAATTTCAGGGACTACTGGTTTCATTTCGTCAATTGTGTTATTAAAATTGTCCATATCTATTTCCTCTTGTAAATTATTTTCATTTTCAATCAATGTTGGGGCGTTATCTTTTACGATTTTTATCTTATTCAATATTTTTTTAGTATTGGATTTTTCTTCTTTCATTTCCTTAATTGTACTTAGAATGATTCTTGGTTTTTTAATTGGTTTTGTTAATGATGTATCAGTAGATTCATCATTGATGTTAACAAGCTTAAGAGGTTTACATTCATTAGATTTATTCGTTTTCTTAGATATTTTGGATGACTTTAATGTCTTTGATTTTGAAATTGCGTGATCTACAACCAACTCTGGTTTCCCATCTAAAATAATAAAAATAATTAATTAAAAAATCACTTAAATTATTATTGATCCTTAAGTCTACTATATATATTACTGACTCATAGGCGCAACTAGGGTCAATTTTTTTTTTGGGGGGAGGGGCTCTAGAACAAATGCAATGCGTGTATATTTTGTTTATGGAATGAGCATTATTGATACTATCTGAAATAATAATAATATTTAAGTGGGATGGCCAAATATTTGGGGGGCTAAGCCCCCCCCCCTAATTGCAACTATGATTACTGTTATATTGAGTTATAATAAATACTAGTTAGGTACTTATTATAGATGTAAATGACAGAAAAATAAAACAAAAAGGCTAACTACAAACTTAATTACAACTACCTATATTGGCTAGTATGTAAGTTGAAAATTAATTGCAACATCAATTATTGATTAAAATGATATATTTAGGTATTTATTGTGTAAAAAAAAATATTTTTTGAAATAATAAAAATTACAATTTGCATAATTTGTGTAATTCTAACATAAGCTTATAATACGGTGTACCTAAATTAAAAATAAACTATTTCAACAATACTAAAAACATTAAAAATGGACTTTTTAAATCTTATTTCCAAGGTTTATAATATAAGATTAAATGATTTAATCATTTATGCCTAAAACTAAAAATTAAATTAAGTTAGAAGATATATTTATTTTTGAATGAATATATTTGAATTGATGTATTCCATCAAACAGGGCCACAGGGGTAGCATTTATAAAATCTTTCATTAATGTTAAAACGTAATTAAATTCATCGCAACTAATTTTTGGTGAATAAAAAAAAAATTAAAAAATATTATAGAATTACCTATAGATTGATGATGACAAATGAGAAAATTTTGATTTTTTTTTTAATAGGTATCTAACCATGGTACCATGATATAACTTAAGACAGAATAGAATTAATAATAAACATAAATAGTAATATTAAATTTTGAATGACTATTTTATCATATTTTGATGTCATTATTATATTATAATAGATAATAATATAAAAATTAATTTACATTCACTATTTTGCATACTATATCTAAATCTATATTTTATTTGTTAATCTTTTAATATAAAATAAAACAATTTTATTTAATTTAATTTACTTAGAGAAATTCAAGGTGAGCTAGATTTATAAGCATTTGTAACAGCACTAAGCCATTAGAAAGAATAATTTATTTTATTAACTCATATGAGTTAATAAATTATTTATAATTACTATTGTTGTAAAATTATTTGACTATCAAACAAAAACTATAAAGAGAAATATTTGTTGATGTTTTTTATACCTACTTTATAGTTCAAACATAATAATATAATTTCAAATGCAAAATATATTTAAGCATAAGAAAATGATAACATGAAATAGCCAGTTATACCTAAAACATTTGTAAATGATAATAATAATATTTATAATCTATACATATAAAATCCAAATACCACTGACTCACTAATCGCTGTATCTCAAAATCTATACAACGTATGGACTTAAAATTTGGAATAGAGGTTCTTCTCATATTTTCACCGAGCAATAAGAAAGGATTTTTTAAAATTCGCATTTTAAAGGGTTGCTCAAACGGGGATTTTAATATTTACGAAGGAAATTGTAATTGTTTGTAAATGGTTGCTATAACAACCTGATTTATGTGTTGACACACTTATCACATTAACTTGTCTTTAAAATTGAAACTAGATTGCAAGTTAAAGCTCTGCACAAAATTGTAATAGAAGCTATAGTTACCACTGGGTAATCTACAGGGGATAGTTTTAATCCCGAGAATAACATTGATTCCAACTAATTATCCCTTTGAGTTTAAAAATTAATAGAATACGATTCCCACTCAAAGTTTATTTAATTTATTCACTCTAGCTGAATTATCTGGCGTTGCCTGGAAAAACTCCTTATAAAAAAAAAAATCGGTTTTCACCTGAGGTTAATTTTTCCCGGACAATGCCGGGTGGGACAGCTATTATATACCTATCATTTGAGATAGAAATAAATAGGTATACGTGAAATGTAAATACAATTTTTTACTTTGCAATTACATAGATATAACTTACTTTTTTTTAGTGTTTCATTTTTTTCTATATTTTCTTTTTTTTTTCCTATTGGAATTCTGTTTTCCTTCATTATGAATTGAGATCTGGTTAAACAAACATATTTTCAATTCTTTCAAATAGGTACATTAAGAACTTAATGTTAATATTATTACAGTAGGTATATTAAATTTATAGGTATACATTTCAGAGAAATATGTGGGACCTAAATTAGATATATATTAACAACAAATAGGTACCTAGACTAAAAACACTAATATAAAATAATAATTATTATATTGTTTACTAATTTAATTAAAAAAAACATGATAACATAAAAGTTGACTATTTATTTTTATACTATATATACTATACTGTTCTACCTATATATATAGGTAGAACAGTATAGTACAGTAGTCTATAAATGTATAGAAATCTGAGTTTTTATTTAACACATTATTAAATTCAGTAGCCTTTAGAATTACAATTAGATATACTAAGTCCAAATGATACAAAGAAAGGTGGTATTTTTATTTCTTAGCAGATAATAAGAATTCCTATGTAATTATTAAATAAAATATTTGTATCAAAAACTACTAGGTATAAAATATTATACAGTGGAACCTTGTTTACTAAAATTGGTTGGGTTGACAAAAAAAAAATTTTGTTATCGAAAATTTGACTTACAGAAAATATATAAAATATATATATTGTAAGGAAGGGGCCAAAATATTCCTTTAAGTTATCAAAAATTTGACTTATAGAGGTTCCACTGTATTTACTTTGTAATGAAAACCCCTATCTATCATAGAACATAGGTAACCTCGTAATTCATAAACCATCAAAATTAGCCAAACACTTACAATAATATTAATAATTAAAAATATAATAACAACATGTACCTATTTTTGAGTTTAAAAATACAGAAAAACTTACCTTTTTGTGGTCATTGGTAGTACCTAGGAGTTTGTCAATATTATCACAATATTAGCAATTTGCGAGTATTCAATTAAAATAATTGTGTGATTTTGCGTTACATTAACATAAGTAAACAAAAATGTGAATTTTGCTTAGTAGAAAAAAATTCACATATAAAACATCAAAATTAATGTAAAAAAGCTAATGAAAGCAATAAAATATAATATGTTAAAACTTAAAAACAATCGTAACCAGTATTAGTATTAATTATAATAATACTGGTATACGATGGTACTTAAATAGATAATAATTAATTTCAATTACAAAATAATATAAGTGTGAAACAGTGAACTGAGTCCAGTGAAGTAAATATCAAGTAATAAATAATAATGTAATATTGACAATATTGAATATTGTAATAACTACTTTATAATGAACAAGTAAAATATACATAAACATTAAACAATTAAACAACAGTGATCAGTAATATTGTAATATCCGAATATGAATATACGATTCAAATTCAAAAACTCAGAATCTATTGGTTTTATCGGCAACTGGCGATAGTTACGAAACGCAGAAGCAAAACCGTTAAACTCCTGTCATGTCAAATCGTTTTTCGACCAATCGGCGTTGGGCGTAACGTGATACGGTGCAACCTGTTTGAGGGAAGAAAATAAAATCTTGAATAAAAAAATGCCCGCTGACTGTCGGTCATGTTTACGGAGATCAGCATTGGCAACACCGTTTGTTTAAGTTAAGATTTCTAAACAACATTACAAACTCTCCCATTAATAATAAAATTGGCATTGCTATCTTCTGATCTCTTATCAGTCCTATCACTTATGACTTATCGTCGGCGTAAGCACTAATAAAAGTACCGAACAGATTATTAGTATAGTTCCACAGATTATATTAATTTATAAAATATAGTGATTAGTAGTAATGGTAAATGATTATTCGGTAATACGCTTGTTTGCTCAATAGTCAATTATTTTCTACCGCTTGTCAAGTATTACAATAATTGTTGTTTGTTTTAACCAAATCAAAATAGGCACCTATTACCTAGTTAATGTCATTCTCATTTAACTTAAACTGTTAAACTGTTATTAAACAATGTCTATAATTCAAGAATTCTGGTACACTGATGCACTACCGACCTGTTGCCGGTCCCGTTTCGCCGTCAAGCGTTCACGATAGAGTAGAAACGAATCAACGTTCACCACATTAAGCCATTAATTCACCGCCGCCGATCGGACATCAGTACGCCTTTTTGTCGTTATCATCAGGATTCAATACATAGTATTTGATCGCCAGACGCCAACCAATTTGTGCTCATTCTGTGTCCACTGTGCTATGATGGCCAACCATCCAGTCACTTCGGACGTGAACCATCCGCCCCAGTTCTGACAAGTTCAAGGTACCGTTGTTATTTGCTAGCCAGTACCAATAGTTAATCATTAATTGTTTTGTCTTATTTTCTTCCACTTCAAACGCCGAGACAATGGCCATTGACAATCTGATAGACTCAGTGTCTCTTTACGTGCCCCGTCATGTTGCGTTTCACGGAGCGATATTTCCATTTGTTTTACTTTATATCTTGTGGTCGTTGACTTGTTATTTCACTGACTACCTTCTAGATTTATTTTTTGTTGGTATTTTTGCCATCGGTGTCGCCCAAATATTGTGTTCACTTAGCTGTTACTGGTCTGTATCATTTAGATGTCTATTATCATGTCGACGTGTCACTTCCCCAAAGGAAGCTGTCCTGGTCAAAATATTACCCACTCCTAACAATGGATTCACCGAATTAGTGATGTTAAATACATTCCAAGACCAAGACCTGAAGACTGTCACATGGTTTAAGTACCAGGAAATCAAATATATATGGAATGATGACAAGAAATGTTTTCATTCTTTAGAATTTCCAATTGCTAATACAATCGAACAATATGGAAATTGTAAAGGCTACAATAGCGATGAACAGTTATCTAGAGCTATACAGTTATATGGTCGAAATCGCCTTAATATACAATTACCAAAGTTTAATGATTTATTTATAGAAAGGGCAACAGCTCCTTTTTTTGTGTTTCAAGTATTCTGTATCGCATTGTGGTGCTTTGATAAGTATTGGTACTATTCTTTATTTACCTTAGCGATGTTGGTACTATTTGAATGTACCTTAGTCAAGCAACAGTTACGTAACATGGAAGAAATCAGGAATATGGGTAATAAACCAATTCATTTGTATGTTTATCGCAATAAAAAATGGCAATCTTTGTTAAGTGACGAACTGACGCCTGGCGATATTGTATCTATTACAAGAACCAATAATGACCAAACAGTTCCTTGTGATTTATTACTCTTAAGAGGTTCGTGTATTGTTGATGAAAGTTTATTGACCGGTGAATCTATTCCACAAATGAAAGAATCTATTGAAAATATTGCCGATTATAGTAGAAATTTAGATTTTGAATCTGATAAGAAACTACATATTTTATTTAGTGGTACAAAAGTAGTTCAACACACTTCTCCTATGAAAGTGTTATCAAGTGTGCGTGCCCCTCCAGATAATGGCTGTATTGCTTATGTGTTACGAACAGGTTTCAATACGTCGCAAGGTAATCTACTACAAACAATATTATTTGGTGTTAAACATGTTACTGCAAACAATATGGAAACTTTAGCATTTATTTTATTTTTGTTAATTTTTGCAATTGCTGCAGCTTACTATTTGTGGATTAAAGGCACTGAAGATCCAAAAAGAAGCCGTTATAAGCTATTCCTCGAATGTACCCTTATTCTCACTTCTGTTATACCTCCAGAATTGCCTGTTGAGTTATCATTAGCTGTTAATTCGTCAATTTTATCATTATCCAAACTTGGAATTTATTGTACTGAACCTTTTAGAATTCCGTTTGCTGGCAAAGTAGAAATATGCTGTTTTGATAAAACTGGCACTTTAACCAAAGATGCTTTAATTGTTGAAGGTATAGCTGGTGTTGAAAAAGATATGATTCCAATGAACGAAGCCCCTGAACATACTATTCAAGTTTTAGCATCTTGTCATTCATTGGTCCAACTGGAAGATACATTAGTAGGGGATCCTGTTGAAAAAGCCTCTTTGAACGCAATAAATTGGATTTTGACCAAAAATGATTTTATTGTACCAAAGAAATCAAAGATACCACCACTAAAAATATTGAATAGATTTTATTTTTCTTCATCTTTGAAGAGAATGTCTGTATTAGCAGCTTATAAGTGTACAAAGACAGCAAATAAAATTATACATATAGCAAGTGTCAAGGGTGCCCCTGAAGTGCTGAAGTCAATGTTATTAAATATTCCTAATAATTATGATAGTACGTATCTTGAACTAGCTGGTCGAGGAGCTAGAGTATTAGCGCTTGCTAGAAAAGAAATGACTGCTATTCCAAATGATTTGAAAAATTTAAAAAGAGAAGACTTGGAATGCGATTTAAATTTTGTTGGGTTTGTTGTAGTATCATGTCCATTAAAACAAGATTCAGAGAATGTTATTAAAGAACTTTTAAACTCATCCCACATGGTAACTATGATAACTGGAGACAATGCATTGACTGCATGTTATGTAGCTAATGAATTAAATTTCACAAGATCTTCAAGTCGTATCATTTTGACGCTTTCAGAAACTAACAAGACATGGTATTGGGTAAGTGATAGTTACAAAATTCAAGTCCCATTAAATGGAAATATTAAAGAATTAGTTGATTCATATGATTTATGTTTGACGGGAGACGGATTAACTTTTCTAAATCAAAATCACAAAGATATATTAAAAAAAATTATACCACATGTATGTGTGTTTGCTAGAGTGGCTCCCAAAGAAAAAGAATTTATTATAATAACATTAAAAGAATTAGGTTATTGTACTTTGATGTGTGGTGATGGCACTAATGATGTTGGTGCCTTGAAACATGCACATGTTGGTATTGCTATACTTGCTAGAGGTAAAGAAAAGTTAAAATTAAGGAAAGATATGTTTGCCAATAAATCAAGAAAACCAGGAGAAAATGTAAGTGATCAAATGAAAAGACTAATGAAAGAAATAGATGAAGAATCTGTGACTGTGGTGAAGTCAGGAGATGCTAGTATTGCTGCTCCTTTTACTAGTAAATTTTCATCTGTAACTTGTGTATGTCATGTGATTAAACAAGGTCGCTGTACTCTAGTTACTACTCTTCAAATGTTTAAAATATTAGCGCTGAATGCTCTTATTGCTGCTTATAGTCAGTCTGTACTTTATGTTAAAGGTATAAAATTTAGTGATTCTCAAGCTACATTGCAAGGATTGTTGTTAGCAGCTTCATTTTTATTTATTTCAAGATCAAGACCTTTAAAAGTTTTATCCAAACAAAGACCACTGCCAAATATATTCAACGTCTACACTATTTCGACTGTATTATTACAATTTATTATACACTTTTGTAGTTTAGTTTTCTTAGTCCAAGAAGCTGGTGTGTATGCTGAAAATGATTCTGTGAATACTACTTTGCTGCTTTCAAATGACAGTTCGTTATCCAATAGTACAAATTTGGATTCTGCAGATTCAGATATAGATGAATTCAAACCTAATGTAGTGAACAGTGCAGTATTTATTATTTCCATGGCCTTGCAAATTTGTACCTTTTCAGTCAATTATCGAGGACGTCCGTTCATGGAAAATTTAATAGAAAATAAACCTTTGCTATACAGTACAGTAGGGACAATTATGGTAATATTGTTTTTAAGTATGGGTACTTTGCAAGGACTTAATGAGCAATTTGAAATTGTTCAGTTTCCTCATGAATTTCGAGTTATTTTAATTACTGTACTTACATTAGATTACGTTGGTGCTTATGTAGTGGACCGATTATGTTTATGGCTTTTTGGAGAAGGAAAATTTAAAAAAGTGCCTGTGTAAAAATATTTTTAAATGTTAGAAATGCAATGATAAATAAAAAGTGTAGGTATTATTTATAAAACATGATTTTGTATTGTTATGAAATTAATTTATTAATTTGAAAATTGTATGTTATAATAAGGAAAAATATAATTGCTTATATGACAGCTTATTTTATTTAAGTTACAATGTATTTAAAAAAATAAACTAAAAGAATGTATCTTTTTTTTTTTTTTTTAAAATCTTAAAAAATCCGCAGAAAAATTTTTATTTATGTTAAATACAATATTGTAAAAATGTGGTATTATAATATATTGATAATTTAGGAATAAATAAAATTAATGTAAAAATGATTTTATTGTATCTATTAATATTCATTATTTATATTTTATTAGTCAATGTTACTTATTTCATAATAAAATACACAATATTATTTTATTGATAATATCATTGATTTTAAATCATACAGTAGTACTACTCTTTGTTATATATAGACCAGTATTTCTCAACCGGGAGTTTGCAAGAAGGTATAGGGGGGTCTGCAGAAATAAAATGCGTAATGGCGGAAAAAGTGATATTTGTTATTGTAATTTGTGAAATATTGTAAATCGGTATTTCCTAATATATGATAGAAGTGTGTATCATAAAGTAATAACATATATGTGGTGTATAGGTATAATATTTCCAAATTTTTCGTTTTACTTAACTCGTATTTATCTTATGTAAAAATATATGATTAAGTTGACATTTGGGGGTCTGTAAGATAGTGGCGATAGAGCAAGGGGTAAGCGAATGAAAAAAGGTTGAGAAACGCTGATATAGACTATTCAATAATACTAATAGACAATAATCAATAATATTCACTCATGAGTACATCAAATATGGTACATTTAATTTCTACCTTTTGTAAAAAAATAATAAAAACAACTAAAACATATAATTAAATGTGAATCTTGTATTCATAATAGCTATATTATGTTTTAATACAAATACATGGATGGGTGATATTTGTACAATGAAACCTTGAAACCTCCCAATAAGTGTACATTTTAAGAATTATGAAAATAAAAAAAATAATAAGAACCATAGCTTATTTTTTTTTTGTCAATATTGTAAAATAAAATATACAATAATAAAACATATATAATATAATACATGTATATTGAAACTTACATATTACTAAAGAAGAAAATTCTTATGAAGAAATTCATTAAATAGAAATAAATTTTGTTTAGTCTTCCAAACTATTTTGTTATACCTATCATTGATTTTATAGAATTTTACTGTGTTATAATATATTTTTGTAATGTTATATTGTCATATGTAAAATCTTTGTTTTACAATTAACCTAATTAGTTAAATATAATTAGGTAGTTGTATAGAAAATATAAAAGCATGTTTTTTATCTTTGTTGTCTCTTGAATTCATGTCCAATAACAAGTACCTAGTTTTACTATTACAGGTATAAACTATTACTAATATAATCCAATTAATCCATTATTGTGAAAGATTAATCCGAGGTTAAGCTAAATACTAGATAG
>VUJU01003496.1:2348-25390 GCA_009835225.1 Aphis craccivora | reverse complement strand
ATTTTGTAGTAAGTAACCACTAAATGCATGTACACTGAAAAATAAAAATGAAAAAACCAAAACCTCGACTCGAGCTTAATACTATTAAATAATATTCAAAAGTCATCCTTTTCACTTCCAAGGAACTGTTCTATTCTATATTATATACAATTATTATTATACTTATAATTATACTTAAACTATCGAGCGGGCGTGTACACACAAATTTTGTAGTAAGTAACCACTAAATGCATGTACACTGAAAAATAAAAATGAAAAAACCAAAACCTCGACTCGAGCTTAATACTATTAAATAATATTTAAAAGTCATCCTTTTCACTTCCAAGGAATTGTTCTATTCTATATTATATACAATTATTATTATACTTATAATTATACTTAAACTATCGAGCGGGCGTGTACACACAAATATAGTAATAAGTAACCACTAATTGCATGTACACTGAAAAATAAAAATGAAAAAACTGAAACCTCGACTCGAGCTTAATAATAATTCATATATTTAATGTTTTAGCACCTTTGTGTAGTTTTCAAGTAAGTAACTTTTGTATTTTATAAAATACAACGGTCACTATAGTATGGGATAAGAGAACGTGCGGATAACCGCAGCGCGTCAGGTGTCGATTTTTCTAAACACCAGTGGGCCTCAATATTTGATCTCTATTACAAGTGCAAGCCACTGGCGCGACAGGTAGGTACCTATTATACATTTTTGAACAGTTTGGACACCACCAACGAGAAATGGCCACTGGGTGCGCGGCGGTCATCCACACGTTTTCTTGTCCCGTACTATATATAATATATACAATTATAGTTATACTTATATTTATACTTAAACTATCGAGCGGGCGTGTACACACAAAATGTAGTAGTAAGTAACCACTAAATGCATGTACACTGAAAAATAAAAATGAAAAAACCAAAACCTCGACTCGAGCTTAATAATAATAACTGCTGTTATTCGCTGTAATCCTTTACACTTCCAAGGAATTGTTCTATTCTATATTATATACATTATACAATTATAATTATACTTAAACTATCGAGCGGGCGTGTACACACAAATATAGTAATAAGTAACCACTAATTGCATGTACACTGAAAAATAAAAATGAAAAAACCAAAACCTCGACTCGAACTAAAATAATAATCCGCAATTATATTATACTTTTACAACATTTCCAAGGAACTGTTGTATTTTATATTATATACAATTATGATTATACTTATATCTATACATAAACTATCGAGTGGGCGTGTACACACAAAAATTGTAGTAACCACTAAATGCATGTACACCGAAAAATAAAAATGAAAAAAAAAACCACGACTCGAGTATTCTAATATAAAACTCACCTGATTTCATAAACTTTTCCAAAGAAAATTTGTATATTATACTAAGTATTAATTATAACTATAAAACTAGAATTTAAAGTCCATTAATCTTATATTAAATGACTCGAACTGTGGTTTAGCATAAAACCTGAAGCTGTTATATAATGCCCTACGCTTGGCGTTTGCTAATGAAACTATTGTTGTCTTACTTGAACGAAAAATTGCAATATATATATAATTATTAATTCCTCCCCCCTGTGATGCTTAACAAAATTTAAAAATATTCGTAATCAATAATCGCGAAACTGTAATTTATTTTTGATTTTAAATATATTTTACTCAAAATGTTGGTATCAATGTTTAAATGTTGTTTAAACTGTAATTTTAACTTATATCTTAATTTAAATATTCTGAAGTAAAGTAAATAAATTTATCTATTTTTTTTGCACATACAAAATTATGCTTAATTATCCTTAAATTACGTAATATTGTCAGTATATATATTTAAAGTTATAGTTTTAAATAGGTATAAGAAGCTATAGAATAATTTATAATAACGAAAACAAAATTGAAATTACCTACTTTATAAAATGAATGAGTATGAAAATAAATTTTGGGTAAAAACTTATTTTTCTTTATAGTTTAAGACGTTTAAGTATTAAATCATAATACTTAACTTATCAACTAAAAAATAAATTTTAATTTAAAAATTGGAAACTTGGTAATTTTTAATCTACAGCAAAAGAGAAAGCAAAAACTTGGAAAAAACATCATCTAGTAACTCTATATCATTAAAAACATAAATTATAAATAATAACAGTCCTTTATCTCCAATTAAAATATTAAATGCATAGCAGGTATTTATAATAATCATTAATATTAAATATTAAATTCTTAACCTTAAATTAACATAACTTACAAGAACTGTTTACGAATAGTTTTTTTTTTTTTTTTTTTGCTACACGTGTCTTATATCTAGTAGCTCTGACTCCTTAGCATGTAGTCGCTACCATCAGAATGATATTTGACACTTGCAGGAGCTCACATTCATCACCTCTTACGATCGGCCGCGCTCACCACCGTGACTGTCATTTTTTCTACCACCAGCCACAGGACAGTTTAATTAGAATATAACAAATAATGAGTATTCTTACGACTTAAATATAATATATTATAACTTAACTAACTTAATCTAACACACGAATATGATAGCAGGTGCATGCCAATGATACAATGTCATTAAGTGGGGGGATTGTAAAATGACAAACACTTAGCGTCTATTATAATATTTTAAAATGTTAAATATTGATAAAGTCTTTTGAAACTTAAAATTTATCCTCATAAATTAGTGTACACAGAGCATAACAAAACCTAAATTCAATATTGTACATATGTAAATAAATAATGAATAATACTTGCAATTTTCTAGCGAATTAATATACGACAAGTAGTTGTAAATCTGCTTGACTGTGTTATGACGTTGATTTATTATTTGTTACTCCAACCTAGTTCAGCAAACTTTACGTCTACAATAGATATTTACCAGAGTATGTCTTCTTCTAAACACACTGTGATAGCGAATAATGCCGTTGTTGTTTGATACTGTTTATTATTTTAGTACGCTAATTTAGCGACACAAATTGAATAGGCACACGCTCTATCCAAAAAATCGTCCATAGCTTTATACCTGAGACGCATGTCCTGGGCAGCCTGGTCAAGTTGTTCTGTTATTATATGATTCAGTGCCAATGGCGATAGCACATGATTAGTAGATTTGTCTACATTATCAAAAGCAGCTGTTGCAGTCGCCACATAGGTTGTACCTAACGCATAGGCGGGTATTGCTGACTTATAATCAAAGGTATTTTTGTCGTCATTTATGTCTTGAAGGAAAAGTGTAGGGGGCCAAAATAGGCGGACATGAAGCTCGGTGCAAAACACTATATTCAGCGGTGCGGAGCCTCGATTATAAATACTCGCATCCTCGATCCAGCGATCATATAGGTCTTCTTCTTGATCTTTTTCATGGGGGAAATTTTTTTCTTTTTTTGTTGTTGGTTTTTGTTGATTTTCTGTTTTAGCAGAAACATGTGTATCACCGTGCATGGTATCAACCGCGTCGTTTTTCATCGTCGAAAGAGAATTTCCGTCGTTGCAGCATATAACTGTAGCATCATCATCATCATCGTCATCGATACAGTCATCATTATCACCACTTGTACCATACTCTTCCACATTGTCTTCATATTGTCGTTCGTATGCAAATTCGTCGTTTCGATTGTAATTGAATTCCTCGTGGAAGGAAGTATTTTCTTTTCTCTGCAGGTTTACATCTTTGTCACTGGGTACATAGTTAAATTTAACATTATCATCGCCGTAATCACAAAAGTCACTTCCACTATACTGACGTAATAGGGCACGGAAGTTACTGCGAAACCGGTCTAGTTGTAACATTGGTGATTTTATTAAAGGTAATATAGAATCATCATCACCGTAACTTTGCTGCACCCAATCAGAGTATTGAATACATAGAATATGAAGTGCACTCAGTCCGTAGTCAGACCCCACCGATGATCCTAATCCACTACTTATACCACTATTAAGAGATAACCAAGGTGAAGGTGATAGTAACAATGGTGAAGTGAAAAACGACGAAAATCTAGGATCTTTTTCCTTCATACTGCCAATATCATTTGAGCTGGCGGCAGTAGTGTTCATACTATCAGCATCAGAAATATTGTCATTATACAAATGTTCGTAAAGTACGGCCAACGCTGTTGCGTCAGGTACTGTTGCGTTTGGTGGAAGCTGTAATAGCTCATTCACATCGTTGTTATCAATGTCGCTGGTGCCTGGTTTACCCAACACTGTCACTAAATTCTTTTCTCTGCGTCCCAGAAACTCGGGTCGAAGGCGGGATTCAAATGCCACAGCTGTTGCAGTATGTAACCGGCGAAGAGCTGCCCATGCATCTTGTAATGACTGGATCTAAAATGAATACAAAAATAATTAGTGAAGACTTTTTGGCAATACATATATATCGAATAAAAATATTAAATATTTTATAATTAATTTTTATTAATTACCCTGTCAGAACATAACGCGGACATCAAAGCCCGATAACCATACACATCACCCACTGCTTGTTTGGCATCAGCTGCCGTACGAATCCACTTATCCAGAACTGCTGCTCTATGTCTAGTCAGTATATCCAACCAGTGACGCTTTTCAACAGCCCATTCTTCCCTTGGTGGCAATGAATAACCTGAGTCAAAATCTGAATTTGCTGTTAATTTATAGCTCTCGTCGTCATCATCGGAAGTTGAATCGTTATCGGACACGCGCCAACTATCGAAACCAGCACATCGGTAATAAAACCGTCGACGTCGGTATTCGTATTCATCTTCCAAACTCCACTCAATATTTACATCTGCTAGATTTTCTTTGTCTTTGATATGGTTACCGATTAGTAGTAGACATGGCGTCACTATTACTGTCATTGCCACCAGGTATTGTAGACAAGCAAACCTAAAGGATGACGACAAATACAACATATTATATGTTAATAATAGTAACTAATATTAAATACTGTACAAGGAGTATAATAAGTACTAGACGGTTGGAACTTCTATGTTATGTGGGTCCAAGGTGGGAAGTTATATGATATTTTAATGTAGTATAGATGGAAAACCACATACATACACTCTCCTCATGTAGGTATATTTTTATTAAGAAAAACTATTATTAATTAACATGAAATTACATAACTGTTTATGGAATCAGCTGTATATCTATACAATTGGTAATGATGTAAAAACGATAATTACTACGATTCCAACAAATTCCGGAATACTATAGCTTCTGCTAATCATTTATTTATAATATACATAATTCCGCAAATACACCATCATGATTTACAAGCGACCTTTTCATACCAAAAAATATGTACAAACTACAAACAATATGTTTGTTATGTTTTGTACAATACATTCAAATTTTTTGAAAACAAAACTTAGAAAAAAATGATTTTAGTTTACGCTTAACACATCGTAATTAAGATTATGGCTTAAACGTTTGCTGTATTTCTTTACGATTAAAATAATTTTAGAATTATAACAGATTTTTCAAGAAATTTCATAATAAATGTGTTTTTCGTATGACAATACTATTATCAACTATCAGAAAAAATGAATAAATTGTATAGATAAGATTTAAGATAAAAAATATTTTAATTCCTATTAAAGTATTTTTATAATTTACATCAATGAAAAGTTATAGTAACTTTCTAAAAAAATCGTACAAAATTGTATACAAAAATACAAATTTATATTTAACATCATCCACTGTAACTAAATAATAAAATATTTTGTTGATGAATTTAAATGCACTAAAATCTTAAGATTCATTGATACCATATTATTACTTAAGGCGGTTTTTAAAATGGAAATTTTTGACTTCATATTTAATATTACTAGAATATAACCAAGGTGGAAATATATACTTTAAAAAATACCCAATAGATATATAAGCGATCCAATTCGATCTTAGATCATTATAGAATTGGACCAATCTGTTTAAGTAGTATATAATTATAGTGGAAGAATATTATAATCAGAAAAGATTAGGTTTGCGGTCATATTGTCTTTTAGATTCTGAACGAAGTGATGAATAAATTGATGATTTTGCAATGATGTGTGGTTTTTTTGTTTTTTTTTCTTTTGTTTCTGTGTACAGCATAACTAGTCAAAGTAATGCCCCAATTTCTAACTTTAGGGGTGGTTTCCGATGTAAAAGTGAACATCTTTGATGCATTATACAGGCCAAAAGAAAACATTTTCCAACAGTTTTCAAAAAAATTGAGAAAAATAAAAAAAAATGACGGAAAAACGAGAATTTTCACGCTAAACCAGTTTTCGACCAAATCGATTTTTTTTAGCTACTTAGATTTTATTTCGCATTTATTTGGTAATTTAATTCTCCTTAAAAACTAAAGAAAAAAATAACCTTAAATGCATATGCTCTTAAAAATATCTAACCTTTCAATGATATCCAGACGAGCTCGACGTCCGGCTGGTTCTGGTTGATCCAAAAGTTGAAGCGGGCATGTACTCAAAAGTGGTTCAGCTTGTTCACTCTCAGTAATATTCCGTCGATATGGTAGTACGGTGGTCTGGCCATCAGCACGACACAAAGCGGCTGCTAGTTTGCCAGTACCTACTGTTGTTCTACTGGCATCGTCAGGATCTCCAATTATCGCCAGGTGAACGGCCAACAACGCATCGGCAACTGCAGTACTATCTCCATTAAAATCATTCATTATTTTTTGACGTTTTTTATCAGTGATTTGACTTATATTTTCGTAATTAAAATCAGTAGTATTGTCAGTGTTGTGAGAAATTATATTTTCATAATCGACAGCAACTTCGATGTTGTTACCAACAAGACTATTGCAGTTATTATTGCTCTGTTGTTTGATGGTTTGGCGTTTTTTTCTGCGATGGGTCTTTTCAAGAAAATTGATATTATCATGCTGGGTGTCAACTTCATCGACTGGGTTATTATGATCATCGATGTTAGGATCGATATTAACGTAATCGCATGCAGCACCTTTTTCTAAACTGGATATGCCAGTACTGCATTCGTTGGTCATATTCAATTGGCAGGCTCTAGTCACGGGAGCGATACCAACCTCTTGGTTGACGATACTAAGGTCGAGCATCATCCGATCCACTTGAGGATGATTCATATTCTTCATCACTGGAAGTTGGGTTTCTACCGATGGAGACACGTTTTGTCTGAGAAACTCTTCTGCCGGTACATATTGGTCTTCAGACGTGTTTCCATCACTATTGCTTTCCCGCAGTTGTCGCCGAGTGAGTGGTAAAATTGTGATCCGTGGTACTTGGTCTTCATTACATAATACTGCTACATCGGAGTTACTACTTTGGTTTGAAATTCTTTGTAATCCTAACCATTGTCTAATCATGTTTTCTGTAAGATTATTATTGGATGATCGAATGGAGCTATGAGTAACACGACTTTGAAGCGGTGAAACTTGACCTAAAGTAGCTTCTCGAACTGTACTCGTTAACAGTTTGGATTCTGTTCTTGTACTCATAGGTTCGACCTCGTGGTCTTCGTTTTGCGCCTGTTTTATTTGCCGCGAACCTCGTTGTCGGGGATCACGGTTTTGTGTCCCCGTAATTCGAGTTAGTTGTCCATTCTGGTGATCTAGTTCTGGATGTTCCAGAATATCAATTAACCCTTTGCGCATTGTGTTAGTCCAACGAGTGCGGCATCTCTGAAAATTTTCATTTTCAGATATTTCCGATGATGAGTTTTCTACGATGAAATCTGAATGTAAATTAGTCTGCTCATCACTTGACACTTTATCTTCTTCAGTATCTTCTTTCTCATTATCCGTTTGATTCTCAACCTCTTCTTCCTCTTCATTATCCGTCTGATTTTCAACAGATTGATCCTCTTCATTATCGGTCTGATTCTCAACTTCTTGATCCTCCTCATCTTGATCATGATCATCTTGAGTTTCTTTTTTTACTATCTTTCGATTTGATAAACGTCTATGCTTACCTCTTTTTCGTCCAATCTCTTCATTCTTTAACGTAGATGTTGAAACTAAAGACGAGTCAGAGGACGAAGATTGTTGTTGCTCATCATCATCATCGTCATCTACATCTTCATCATTTTCTGAGGAACTGTTTATACTTGAATTATTACTAGGAACTTGGCATCTTCTGGATTGACTCTGACGATTATTTAATTGATTTCGGGAACTATGTCTATCTGGCCTACTCATACTTGGATGATTACTGAATTGTCTTTTGTACCAAAGTGGGATCATATTGCGATAGCCCCCATTGCGTATTCGTACTTGCGAAAATGACGACGTAACTTCTCTTTTGAAAGGTAGTGAAAGCACATCGTCATCACGCTCATTAAACGTATTTCTAACAGAAGATGATGTTCTAGGGGCATCTATAACAGACAGTGATGGTATACCGTCATTCGAGACAGACACACTTATCCTACAAATGCCATTCCGTGAATCAGGTAATTCACGGGCTCTGGAATCAATTCTTGATGTACTCTGTAAAGGTCTTGAGGAGTTTGTGAAAGATGATGATGATGCAGTTAATAAATCAGAAATCGTCAAATCTGGGGTATTTCTCGATGGCATACCTGAATATGATGAAGTGCGTTGTAATTGGTTAGTTTTTGATACAGACGATGAAGGACGTTTAGAAAATGAAGGAGATGATCCAGAGGTTGATGGAAGTGGAAAAGATGACTTTGGTTGACGTGGAAGAGTTGACACTGAGAGACTCGACGATACTGATGTTATTGATGATTGTGAATCAACCCTTGAATTTGAAGACTCCAATAACCTAATCATTTCAGAAGTTATGAACGATGAAGGAGTTTTCCTAACTGATGACCTAGAAGATTGTACGCACGTCCATTTTGAAGAATGAGATGGTGGCGATGGTGAACGACGTCGATAGAACTTATTTTGAGATGACGTTGATGCTTCTGTTGACCCATCGGGAGAAATAGATAATATCTCTATTTCTTCAGTATGATTGGGAGTAGCAGTTAAGGCACAGCGAGAATTTAATCGAGAATTTCCTATCGTACTTGGAAGAATACTTGAAGTTGCCGCTTCAGCTATAAAATTATTTGTCATCAAAGGGCGACGTCGATTGCATGGATATCGAATTCGAACTTCAGATTGTTGTGTCCGAGAAAGCATCGTACCACTCACAACTCCATCATTTCCACCGCCATAAGACAATACGGCATTGTCATCAGCACCACCGACGTAGTACCTGATCAGATCCGGCACACTATCAAATCCGGGCTGATATTTGCTGTTGCTGTTTACTACGGCAGCAGAAATAGCGGAAGTCAACGAAGGTAAAGTTTCTCCAAAAGTAAACTGCGATCGCTCGTATACTGTTCCGGGTTGCAGGATTATCTATAATTTAAGGATGAACAATAAAACATTAAAAAACAAGAAAAAACAATACAGACAAATATGTATATTAATACTTATTAAGCTTAAGATAACTAAGTATAACGTTTTCAATTAATCTTGTCCATCAGCGACCGTTACAATTTTTAGAACTCAGTGAATCTAAAAACTATATTATATAGAAAAAAAGTATCGTAATATTTTGGTAAACAATTAAGCCGTGAAACTGTGACGTTAACCGAATCCAAGATGAACTGGACGAGTTATATTATATAGTGGTCAGACATGTTGAATAAAGAAATATTAACTATAGCAAGTAGTCCAATATACCTAATGTGTTCTAGTGAAAGAATGTAAAAATCCAGTACCAAGAATATGTACTCTTATAATCCTTTTATTCACCATTTAAAAGATGTCACTTTTTTTTTTTTTTTAAATTAAATCAAATATTTTACAAATTCGATATCTACTTAATTGAAAAAAAAATCATGGCAACCAATTATTGTTGGATAATCTTTATAAAAAAATGTAGTTTAAATAAATCCCTAAGTCGTTTTGAAGTGTGGTAATTTTTCAATACATTCTACGGTCTTGAGAAGATTATTTTTAAATGTTTTTATTAGAATCAAAAGAATAATGTAAATAAATTACTAAATAATAATTTAAATAAAGCATCTGATGCTCACCTCGTTCACAACAAAATGTAACACTGGATGTCGGTTCTGTCTTCGTTGTCGTCGTTGTTGTTGTTGGCGAAACTTTAGTAGTTGCTTATCGGTTTTGTACTTATGTCCAGTCTCGAGGTCTTCATACTTGTCAACCCGCAGGCACGACACAACGTATCGGCCCGGTGGTCGGACATTCAGACTGTCTCGAACTAAGAAACAGTAAAAATGCCGCCGAGGTCGTTTGGGTCTTTTCGTCAGTAACACGCCATCAAGGCAGCGGCGTTGTCGCAACTTCACTGCTGCAGCTAAACGGGTGGACGTAGCCTTCAACGGATCAACTACCACGCCTTGTTCATCAACCAGATCTTCAAAGGGAAAACCTGCGTCACTGCTATCACTGGCGATGTCTATCGTCTCATCCGAGTCACTGTTATCACTGTTGATGTCTATGGCCCCATCCGAGTCACTGGCATCTTCTTCCGTATGTTGTCGTTCTACTGTTATACCAAAGCCGTGCTCTTCAGCGACGTACTGGCGCAAAAGCCGCTCAGCCTCGATACGGTCAACCTGTTGGCCATGGTACCAGGCATGCGACCTTAAGTCGTCCGCTTCCAGCGCTGATAGTTCCCATTCCAAGAGTTTTTTATTTTTTTCGGCTTCTACATCAACGCTGCTTGAGTTAACCATCCTGGTATTCAACAGTGAAGATTCACGCAGTGACCGTAATAGTGATTGCTGTTTTTGTTGGTGCGATAGTGGAAGTGATTGATTTTGCGGTTTACGCAACAAAGTTGATTCGTATGGTGCTGAATTTTCAGATTTTACAGTTGACATACACGCAACACGATTTTCAGAAGACTGGCTAATTATTTGACGTTGAAACTTTGTCAAGTTATTTATGTCTTCGTCGTCTTCGTCTTCATTGTTGTCTTCCTATTTTATAATAAAAAGTTAAAACAAAATCAATTTATTTAAAATAAATATTAATAATACGTTAATTATATTTCGGAGTACAAAATAAAGAATACGAGTGAACGAGCAGTGTGGTTGCGTGAACAAAAAATTAAGGGGTTGGTACCGGCCATTAATTAAGGAGTATAATTTAGGCAATTTAATTCGCATGTTGTATCGATTGCGCGCGAGCCGTGCATCTGTGTGAGTGTATAAATCGTTATTAGTAAGAGTGAGCTATATTTAGCATGAGATATCGGCGGCGCATGGATCGTGCATTTGTATATAGAAGTTTATAAATGTATATTAGACCGGTTTTTATCGTTTCATCAAAGTTCTATAAATTCGTCATTATTATTCTAGTATTAATTATTATTGTTATTATCAATGAGCAAACACAATCATTATCAAATTGCGCGTAGTTTCTTACGATTTCAATCTTTTTTTTCGCAAATAATTGACGACATGTAAGGCAAGAAAAAGTATTCAAATAAAATAAAATGTATCCACGTATCGGAAGGTAAAAGGACGCAAAAGAATGCGGTAAGTGCATTATTTAAGTTATAATAAAGAGAAAACAGATACTGTACAATGAATATTATTGTGAATAAATAAATAAATTAATTTAAACGTGAAATATTAATTATTTGTTTTATTTTTGTTTAGTGTTTTAAAAAATGTTAATCTTGTTTCACATGATGAATCACAAAATAATCCATGTTGTTCTAAAACATTAGATATACTATCAACAACGTCAACAAGTACTTATTCTAGAGAAGAAATTATGTCTGATAGTTTTAATCAGTTGTATGTTATTATTTTAAAAATTATAATAAATAGAAACTTTAAAAACATTATTTATTACATAAAAATGTGTATTTTGATTTTTGAACAGAGTGATGAATGTATTGATTTTACTATGATCTATTTTTATTTATTTATTTTATTTTTTTATATTTGTGTTAGTGTTGTGTACACTATTAAATTTTCGATATTTTATGTTTTTTTATATAGATAAAAAAATTAGACAGGACAAAAAAATTTTTAAAATTTAATACAATATTCCTCATAAGTTGTATACTGTTATATGAGTTGTGATTGTAAATATTAAAATTCTTGTCACAATTTTTTTTATAAGCATTCAAAGATCGTATTTTTACAAATTCGTCAATATTACATTGATTAATTAACAGATCAACATTTACACAATAAAAAATATTTATAAAATAAAATTTAATAAATTATATATTTATTTTTGTATTATAATATGTTCTTTAGCATTAAGACCTAACCCACATATGTTGTCTTTATCTCACAGACAAATAGCAGAATTATTTGGGTTATACAGATCTCATTTTGAGTAGTAAACTTAACGTCGGATCCCAAACGGCTCCCGTCTATTATTTGTTTATTTCCAAACGGTTCCTGTCAGAAAAGCTCTAACAGGTAAATATCTAAACGGCTCCCATAGGAAAAAAAATTAAATTAAAGCTCAGTCATGTCAGTTCACTTAAATTTTTAAAAGAACTAGAGTTCATTAGGAGTAAATAATTTCCATCTAGTGAAATAACACGTATGGATTATATAAAAAAAATATGCCTAAATTAGATGCCTAATGTGTGATTTTTTTTAACACTAAATTTAATATTATTTTAATAAAAAATTCACAATATATGATTTTTTTGTATAAGTTTTATAGTTTATTAGTTTACACCATCAAAAGTTTAACCACGTCTCTTTTGAGACAGTTTTAAGTCTGTATAAAATGAAAATGAACTTGTGATGTAAAAAACCGGAACCGTTTGGAAATTTACCTGTTCGTAAAACCTTTTTTGCTGGGAGCAGTTTGGAAATTGATCTTTTTGTAAAATGAGAGCCGAATGGGCTTCAACTAAGCTTATATATTAAAGTGAATTAATCTATTATAAAAGTTTAAGGTAAGAACATCATTAGTGATCAATCCGTGGTTTTTTTTATATTTATTTTTTAAGCAAGATATAAGTATTTTAAATATTTCTTATACAAAATGCTCATACTTACCAAGTTTAAAAATTAATACATTAATATAATATATTAAATAAGACAACAAATTAAATCATAAAATTTAAGGACTTTTAACTTGAACTGTAACTTTTGAGATTCATGGTATCATTCTAAATGTACAGTAACACTTTTCAGTGTTTATGGTGTAGAAAATTACTAAACAACATTAAAAATAAAGGAAATAAATAATAAATCCTCAAGATTATACTTTTCACCTAACAAAAAAAAAAAAAAAATTAACAACACAATAATTCAAAAATATTTAAAACAGACATCTGTTTACTAAGACTTTTTAAAGCAAAACGTAAAATTACAAAATTAGAATTATATTAAATGAAAAAAAAAACTCTACTAACAGTTTCCAGCAAATAATTTAAAACAACAATATACCTTTCAAAAAACTTAATTGATTTATTATATATGAAGTAAATAATACTTTAAAAATTAATAATTCCAAAAACTGTAGATAGGTAGAGTGAGAACTAGATGTTATTATGTTCATTGTTTCAATTAAGGTAAATCTATAATTTTAGTTTAATAAAATAATTTTAAAATTACTTGATTTAAAACAATTTAATGTATTTTTTTCTAGATCTAGTGGATATAAGTTTATATAAAAGAACAGAATGTATTACCAAAAAGGGGTCTGAAGAGACTATATATTATTTACAAAAATAATAAACAAAATCTTTGATGCACTAAATAAGAGACGTACTGCTGAAGGAATTAAAAAAAATAGTCATGATTTTGAGGTTTTTTTATTCTATTTGTGATGCAAGTCTGTTGATTTAACATAATTAATATTGTGTTTTTATCATAGACATACCTATAAAACAACTAGATAGCGGACTGTGTATTACATTCCCATAAGAAAGTTGAAGTCGTGCGGCCATATGCTAACAGGGCAATGTTTACAAAATAACTCAATGGATAAGATAGCTATATTGATAATAATACAAATAACTAATTTATTTTCATCATGAACATAGTTATAATCATAGTATAAAATTTTGTAAACATTGTCTTGTTAGCATATGGCCGCTGACTTCAATTTTATCGTGCAGTTCGCTAACTGGATTCTAGTTGTTTTATAAGTTTATGGTTTTTATTTAGTTAAATACTCATATTATAATTTTAATTTGTATATTTATTAATGTTAGATGAGATCAAAAATTAGCTTGGTTTTTGGTTTTAGATATTAAATAATGCTATAGTTACATTAGAATAATACAATTAGATCAAAACGATGTAAAATATTATTACACGAAAACGCTTAAAAATATTTATAAAATATTTTAAATTTCAATGTATGTTTCCATACCCTGTTTTTTTTATTTGTTAGATTAAAATTATCAATACACTTCATATTATGATAGTTACCATTACACTTGAAGCAAATAATAACTTCATTTTTAATAGGCTAAACTGGTGAAAAACATTTATCAAACGAGGTCGACGTAATAAAAACGATAATTTTAATATACGACTAAAACTTTGCACTGTGACTGTCAGAAATGAAATGATTTGCATGCTTTTAGTATATACTATTATAAAATACTTAGCTCATGCAGATCGTAATTTATACTTAATTCTGAAACATTTAGAAACAGGTTTTGAAAAACATGTCACTTTTCATGATGTGTTTGAAGATGCATACAATGAAATTTTTAGTTATGTTATGTATGATATGTATAATGTATTTATTTATATTTTATTATGATTAATTAAAATGTGTATTAATGATTATTATTTGACAAAAAAATATATTATGAAGCAATCGCAATGCTGTAGTTAGGTAGGTACACCAGTGAGATCATAAGATCTTTAGTTCGTTTTGTTATCAACACTTTTCGTTCAATATTTTATTTTATATTTTTTTTTTATATTTCTATTTGATTATTATTGAGAAATAATTACTGTTACTGTTAATATTTAAATTCGTTTTTATATAATTATTATAATCGTACACAAATGTACTATACCGTATAAGACTGGAGCCAGTATGATCAAAATTGGTCTTGGTCTTGTGGTCTCGCAAGACTCTTGCTGCAAGACCAAGACCAAGACGGTACTGGTCTAGCAAGGCCAAGTCCAAGATTAGGCTTACAAGAACAAGACCAAACCAATACCGAAGCTGCAAGACCAAGACCAAAACAAGACCATCACTACAAAACTCTGGCAGTCTTGCAAATTTTTTTTCCCTGAAAACATTAGTTATCTACTTACTAGATTTCATAAACTAATAATTTATAAAGAAAATAATAAGAAATTATTTGTATTGTTATTAAATTTGATCAGTGTTCGAGGAAATGACGAATCATTGAAAAAATGATCAGAAATAAATAGAATTAATGTTACAAAACAACATAATACCTATAGTTGTTTCATACTTAGCAATTACTGAAAAAAATTTTTTTCCAAAAACGATACTTAGCAAATACTGAAAAATTATTTTTTTTTTCCCTAAAATCGATTAATGATGTAGATATGCACTTTATTTAAAATACAATGTTACTTCCTAACTCAGTTGACATTAAGGGGACGTTATACCCGCATGTGTTGTCTCCGTCTTACAAGTGTGTAACACGGCATATTCTACGCTGCGCAGAAAACGTTTATCTACGTTAATTTAAAAAAAAGTGGGTAAGTGGGTACCGCTCTACTGTACATTAATTGCCATATGGATCATTACTATATATTATAGGAGTATTAAATTTGAATCCAAAGATAGGTATCATTGTATACGAAAAACGATTCTGAACGGAGATGATTTGTCAGCTTAAAATATAATTTCGTATGGTTGATGTAAAGGTGGTTTATGTTTTAATGGCCACAATACATCAAAATTTAAGTTTCTTTATAATTATCATAAGCTAAACTTATGGAAAATCTTGTATTAAATTTTCAACTCTTAGCTACTTATAAAAAAATTTTTATGAATTATACCTACAAAATAATTTGCAAATATTCATGGTTTTGACAAATTGTTGTCAATATTTGAACTTCAAATGTTAATAAAAAAAAACTGTGCCTATGTATTCTTATAATTTTTTAATCACTATAAGACTAACTTAAGAGAAACTTTATATTAAATTTTTAAGTATTTTGATCGGGCCAAAAAAATTTTATCGACACTTCAAAAAAATGTTTTCAGAAAAATTGAAAATTTCAGTTGTCTATAAATAGCTCAAAAAAATTCAAAGTATTTTGAAAATTAAATCACATAAAGGAAACGCTAATCTTAATAACTGATAAAATTTTCAAGTATCTACGACTTATACTTTTTGAATAATAACAAATAATTAAAATAACAAATAAGCGGATAAAATTTCAAGTTTGAAATAGTTCTTATATCATATAAGATAACATTATATATTTATTATTTATTTTATACTTCAAAGTTTATTGCAATTGTAAAATATAAAAGGGCCCCATTGCCGAAATATATGAAAGGGGGGCCCCACCGGGAAATAGGCCTATCCGCCCATGGATATCTATGACCTTTGATACACGCAAATACGCCCAAAGTTTTTTTAATTGAATTTTAAACCATTCAACATTTCATTTTTAAATTTTGAATATCAACAATATACCTATAATTGAATAAAAGAATTGATTTTAAAATTTTCGGGAAACGTTTTTATAAAAGGTATCGAATAATAGTTGAAACAATTGTCGAAAGATTGATGTTTTAAGAAAACAATTACTGGTATTTTCATTTTAGCGCATAATTAATATACCTTATACTTCACCACATTTATATTATGACACAAATGCATTTCAAAAATCGTCTGTCTTGAACTTAAAAGCGGTCGGTATCGAATCTCAGTCAAAAGATAATTTTTTTTTTTTAATAATGTGTTTGTTCCAATAAACTTTAAAATCGACTACTCTAGCACCCTAGATTAAACATTCGTGTCACAGTAAACTTTGTCACAATCGGTTTCATCACAATATATTTCACACGGATGTTTTTACAACTGCGACTTAAATGCTCGACATACCTACACAATTATACATTTATACACTTACGTACAAGCATACGAACACTAAGAGATAACGAGTAATCAATTATTAAAGAGCACCGTTAACACACGCCTAGTCATTGAATTACCAATAAAAAATCATGATAGGTGGCTTTCGGCTAATAGCTTAAATATTTTTCACATCATAATACAGCATGTTTAATGTATATCACACAACATTTACACTCGTAGCGACCAGAGCGGGGTTCTTGCCCTCTATCTCTCTTCCATCTCACTAATTCCCTCTCTCTCACCTTTCTCATTCACTCATACCGTCTTACTCTTTCCCCCTTCTCACTCTCACTCTCTCTCTCTCTCTCTTCCATCTCACTCACATCTCACTCATTCCATCTCTCTCTCTCTCCCCTTTCTCTTTCACTCATACTGTCTCACACTTTCCCCCTTCTCACTCTCTCTCTCTCTCTCTCTCTCTCGTGCAGTCTCACTCTCTTTCCTCTTACTCATTCACTCTCTCACACCACCTCACTCTATCTTTTCGTTTCCTCCAACTTTATAGTATAATATATCCTGTAATTTCTTACGCATCAAAACCTATATTACAAAAAACCGTGTAACATTTAAACGGACATTTAAATAATTCTCAATAAATTATTTTTAGAAATATATATATACAATATGCTATAATTATTTTACCATCGAAATATGTTGATAAGTAAAATACAACGACGATTCAAAGAAAATTCCTATTATTTATGACCTAAGTAAATTAGCGGTGTAATACACAATTTTTAACCAGATCAAACACCTTATTTTAAGTGATAAAATTAAAAAATATCTGCATAATATACCATTTTATAATATCTGTTATCATCAGTTACATTTATTTAAGCCACAAAACATTTATGGATTATGATATACGTTTTCAATAAATGTTTACCAAAATATAACAAATAATATACATATACAATATAAAAAACAATAAGTTATAATTGCAAAGGTTAGGATACCACAATACGAATTGTAATGGCAATAGATAACTGATATTATGAGGTCTATAATATTATAACAGTAGTGAGTTATATCGATTAAATTGTGTGGGTACCAGTTAGTGCGATCCGGAAATAGGGACAAACGAGAGTAAAAAATAATCAGCAATACAATTTTATAATCTTATGTGATAATGTTATTATGGTACTTTCTGCTCACCGAACTGTGTGACGAATGGCGAGAAACTCGGGAAGAATTGCAGGAACTGTCGTCCGATTCCGCGTCCTCGGATGACGTATCGAACGACGACGCCTGGGCGCCCATGTTTACGCGATGAAGCTCCGTGGAGTGTTTGTTATTATGGCGACTGGTGATCGACCGCCATGATGATTAATGACTAAAAGTGGACTGCCGGACGCGCGTCCGTCAAGAGCGCGCAGAGTAAAACGAATGCTGGCCCGGGGAACCAGGACGGGTCTAGCGAGTGGCGCTGGTAAAGCGAACGACGCGTGCCGATCGATAAAGCAATTTTACTGCGTCGCGGCGTCACAGTGTAGGCAACCGTTCGGATTAAAACGCGGCCGAAATGACGCCGAGCCAACGCCCCGACGACCAAACGATACGCGGCCGCCCGGCCAACGGAGTGAACCACCCTTCCGCCGCTCACCCGTCCGCGGAGCCGTTTCTCAAACACACACACACACACACGCCGCGATTTTCACCGTCTCCCCGCCCGCGCACCACAAGTTACGGGTCGCTGGTCCCCGCGCACCCGACACCCTACAGGAAGCCCCGCCGGCCGACGATGTAGAGAGACGGCTGCGCGGGACGATCAGTTATTTTGTTTCGCGCATGCGCCGTAGCGCACAGCTAAAAAGGACACTTATTTATGAGCGTAGACTCCGCCCGCCACGCTCGTTCCCCGTTCGCCGTTAAAGGTTTCGGGAGAATATTCTAGAACTGGCGTTTATTTAAACAACGATTTCAACATCTGCCACGATATTATTATTTCCGTTGTACCTATACGGAGCGATCGAAAAATACACTTATTATATACATTATAAAACGGCACTGACCGAAAATATTCGTTTTACATAATTTCAAGCCATTACAAAACGTCATTTGTTTTCAACGTTCGAAAAAATAATTATAAAACATTTTTTTCTTAATTGTTTAATGTAAAAAATATATTTCCAAAAACGTTAATAGTTTTTAAATAAAAAGTGTTCTACCTTAAATGGATCACTCGGTATATATGTATGTGCGTGTGCGTGTGTGTGTGTGGCCTATACTGCCACAACAGAGATGTTGAATAATAATAATTCATGAAATCATAATATACCTATTACACGTTTAAATATGCCCTACCACCAATACACATATTTTACGAATAATGTTGTCGAACGAACGCCCGGCCAACTAAATGATAATATTATAATATTCGTTGTTGCGCTGAACCAGGGATCACCCGGTTATCGGAATAGATAATTATTAATTATATCCAAACTCGTTTGAATAATATTATAATGCCAATGATTATAATTACCTATAGCGTCATAAATCATCTAAAAGCTAATTATCATTTTATAGAAAAAATAAAACACTGTAGGTACATTCGCAGTCGTTATAGGAAACAATAATTTTAATATTATTATTATTTAATATTTATCATAGTCAAATAGTCAATCTGCGTTCAGCACAAATAATATTTGTCGTTATTTAGGCACGGAGCCCAAACTTTGGCATTTAAGTACACTGGTCCGAAACCGGAGCCGCGTCGCATTCAAAATAATTAAATTATAGACTATAGTTAGTACGTAGTTGGACGCCTCGTTTGGACGCTGAGGAGAAACGTATCTTTACAACAACAAATTGGTGCTGCCGAACACGTTCTCGGCGTTCTCTTAATATTATTTAATAACGCTGCGCGGGACGTTATTCCTCGTATTATTTTGGTTTTTCTACGTATTACATTAAAAAATAAATACCTATAGTAGTTTACGCATCGTATTATTCCATCATTATTCATTACATATTTATTGATTAATTATCAATTAAATCATAGCTATATCGATTATATCATATCAACTATTCCAATGTAGAAATATTATTATGATATAAAACATCATGAAAAAATTCAAAATAACAAAAACAGTATTAAATCTTAACTTATATACATTAAAAAATGTTATCAAAATAAGGTATCATTTATATCAATGTTAAGCACCAAAATTAATTCAAGGTCAAGCGCCACTTTTCATATAAGCTACAACTGTAGTATTCATTATACCTATTAAAAAATTTTATATCATCATTTACATATTAAAGGACCATTCAACTCATCAAATTTTCTGTAGCTTAAATTAAAGTACACTAGTACATACGATGACAAAAACAATAATAACACTAAAATTCATTTGTAACAATTCGTTTGCTAGTTACGGTGATTTTTAATATTGCGCGTGACGTCACAAATTCGTTCGCCGCGGAAGGTGGCCACATATAATACACGGCAACATTTATGGTTTAACATTTTTGGTTTAAAGTAAAATAACTGCCTATGTCGCTAGTGAACTTATTTTTTTCGAATAAATTAATCAAATGTATTTAACTATTTAAGAATACCTCATACCTCATCTTTCTATTCGTATACAATTATATTATAACATTTTGGTTTTAATATTAATGAAATTATAACAATTATATTATATAAATTATAAAGCACCACTGTCAATAACTCATAAGAGTACTGCTATGAGTTTATTTTTAATTTAATATAATTTAATCGATGAATATCATTAATTTTGTATAGTAGTAATAGTACTGAGTAGTAATTAAACCAAAATGTGATATACCTAATTATACGAATGGAAAGATTATCAGGCACTCTTAAGTCTTAATTATATGTGTTCATTCAATCATTCGAAAAAAAAGTTCATTAGCAGTTAACTTAAGTTAAACCAAAAAACCGGGTTGTCTGTAAAGTCAGTTTACGGGAGATAATTTTACGTGATAACGTCGTAAGAAAACATTGATGAAAAATTGCATACTTGTATGAAATAAATTGAATTATCATTAATGAATTATCATTATTTTGTATAATACAAAGGAGAAGTTAAATGAAAATTACAATTTTTTCGATAAATTAACATTTATTTGCATTCATTAATTCAAATATTTTTTACTTAAATTATACAGATTAATTTACAGCCGCACGCGCGGCCGCTCTGCACGAACGGAGAATATTTTTTGTTATATTCGAAGTTCGAACATAGTCCAACGTTCGGCTTAGGCGGAACGTGACCATGAGTCATGCTTTTTCGTGTATGCAGCTGGCGTTCATCGATTTAAAAGACGTTATCAAGTCAGAATGGATAAATATTGTCGGGAAATATATAGCTGCCGCGGCGAACGAATGCGTGAACGTCACGCACAATGTCAAAACTCACCGTGACTATAGTGAACGAATAATAGACACAAACGAATTTTAATAATTTTCCTAGTGAGACTATAAATTCTATTTATTATGATAATAAAATAATTACTGATTTTTTGAGTTGGATGGTCCTTTAAGTAAATTATAATATAATCTTAAAAAAAAAAAAAAAATAAAAAAATTGAGTAGGTATTATTCTTTACCCTTCATCAGATCAAAAAGTATACATTTAATACAATTTGAATATTCATAAGGTATTTATGAAGATAAATTCAAATTTCTTACAGCGAAATAAACTACATGTACGATGCATATAACTGTTGACCTGCTAAAACCAGAAGCTCAAATACAGCAATGAATATAATATAAATCTATTAATTATTTATACTAAATTGCTGAAATGTATAATAAACATAGTAATTTAAGAATGCATGCATTTATATTCAGTGTTTATAAATTTTGATTAAATATTTTATATACAAATATAAAAAAAAATGTTTGCAGTAAATAATAAGAACATATTATAGATACAAGAATTTTTCATTTATTTTAATTAGTTATCGCTCATCACTCATTACATAGCATTATTAATTTTCTTTTAAAAATTAACTGAATCAATTGATAATTTGATAATTTATTAATTGCTTCAAAGAACTATTAGATATTGTGATTACACGGAGAACTCATTATTGCAACTGTCTATAATGTTTAATATTCGATCGAAAATAGCCGCCGTCAATCACTCGCTGAACAGTGTAAAAATATTCTATAGAATGAACATTAAGCAGCAATCTGGTAAACACTGAATTCCATTCGAAATATCAAATTATAATCTATAATATAATTATCTCCTACAGCAGCAGTTCCTAACCCATGGGCTGCGAGCAACATGTTGTACCTATAGTGGCCGTGAACCGTGTAGTATTTTAATTTTATATATATCTAAAATAAAATTATTATATATATTTGTCGTTGTGTACCCAATAATATTTCTGATTATAATAATATTTAATCAATATTAACTATAGCGTACAATTATAAGTGTAAAATTAACGGTATCGAACGTTTTATATAATATATATATATATATATATTGTAGTTTTATTAATACGTGTATAATTGGTGTGCTGTTAGTGGGCCTCAGAGATTTTTTTACAAAATTTTTAGTCAGCACAACTAAAAATGTTGGGAATCACTGGGCCTACAGCCTACGGAGTTCATACCTCATCGCGGTACAATGTTTACAATATTGTCAACAACGGCACAATGGACGGCCGCCCCTAAATATTAACAATTGGACACGCTGAAAGAAGACGAACAGCTGAATTCCAACTGAAAAAGGTACAACATACGTACACTGCATAATATATAGTAAGCCACTAGCAGCCACACAAATCCACGGTACAATGTTATTAAAGAATATACCTATTCTAGATTTTGAACGATGGAATAACGTATACTACATCTGCCCAGCAGATTATGCTGTTTGGATTTCTTATTTTTGTTACCTAAGTTTTTAGTGATCAATATATTTTTTGAGAAAAGATTAAATTAAATGTTTTATTACTGCGACGCACAATTCGTAAATGTGATAATTATTTACTTCTCAAACACTGAACCGACGATCAATATAATATACGTAA
>VUJU01003495.1:0-25394 GCA_009835225.1 Aphis craccivora | reverse complement strand
TATTATAAAATAAATTGTAAATAATGTTCTGTATATTTATTGTAAATAATATAAAGCTCAATAAATATGTATTATTTACTTTCTAAATCATAGTTATTTATTTTTAATCTATAGTCTTAAATCCATAAACTCTAATAAACTAAACATCGTATCTACACTTATTCATCAGTTTTTAAATAACAAGTAATAGTTGCAAACGAGTAACTTTAGTAGGTACCATACTAAGGTATAATATTAAGTGTATGTGATATTTGACCTAACCTGCAGGCAAACAGTATATTATAAAATTTCGTTTTAAAAAAAGCACACTATTTAACTATTATTAAAATTATAAAATAATGTATCAAATATTTTATACGTATTACCTCTATGGATGCACCTTGATAAAATGTCTGCAAGTTGTGGTGATATTTTTAAAACATGAATAATACGATGACTTTTACGTATACCTAATAATATGTAGTCGATAATCTCTGATAAATTTAGAATAGGAATTAGGAATATACCTGCGACTACTATAATTGCTCAGTACTCGGTATGTATACAAATATTTAAATTAGAACTATTTATAAGAGAGAAGATGTTCGTGTGCACCACATACTATCAGTTACATCCCTATAGGTTGCAAATTGGGAAACGCCCAGCAGATGTGTAGGGTAGCCCCGATATAAGTTATATAACTCAGGATTGGACCATAAAAAAGTGCATCCTTAGGGGGAGAGATTGACCCCCGGTGTATGCATATCAGAACATGAAACGTCAGCAAAACAACCAACCAGAATAAGGCTGACTCTGGTCACTGTGTGGCTAAGTCAATAATAATAAATAATGATGAGCTCATCGAGCAAATATAATGATATCCTACCAGTCATCGGGGTGACCGAACATCCAGGTGTTGGTGGTTGAGGAACGGTATTTACTCGTTATAGGTTCCGTCATCCCTTGCCATCATCCATAGTGTAAATATTCGGAGGCAATCATCTATGGCTAACAAATGCGGCTCGCGGTAGCCGGTAACTCTAGTACTGCTGGAAACACCTGATTGTTATTTTCACCGGCCCTAAAGTGATAGGAGAAAATACATTAATGTGTAAGTTACAGTTATTAAATTCATCTACGAAGAAAAATATAAGAACATTATTTGGAGACAGCCTACAGAAGCTATTGTTTTACGGTGGTATTTTTACGATATTTCAATATTTATGCAATTTATATGATAAGTATTTAAAGTTTTACATTTTAAAAATGATCATGCTTTTTTTATAGTGGAAAATCGGTAACAATTTAATAAACAAACACAGATATTGTTTTTAAGCTTAAATTTTATAATTAATTAATCCACTTTAAAAAATATTAACGCTAAAAATACAACTACCTAATTAATTGAAATTTAAAAAATAAAGTTCCTATGATACAGCTAAGAAAATAGTGAGGAAATTAACGCATGCGGAATATCGTTACCAATGTCTTGGTGACACAGAGGTTTGAATTTCAGTGAGAATAAAAAAATCTAATTCAATGATAATTCAAATGAATTGAGTAGGTATACAAATGAATAAAAATGTATAATTATTTTTATTTATATACTAAAGATATTTTACGATAAGCGTGTTTGAAAGTAGCTATTAAGTATTGTTTAATATGAGACAAGACAAGTAAAAAAAAATCACTAAACAGTTATATTATTTAAAAAAAAAAATGGTGATTTATTTTCGGAGGGATAATTATTGTATATTGTTATACTTTATAAGATTAAAAATAAAAAAAAGTTTTTAATAAGTATAAATTCAGTAAAAATCTGTTGGTTAACGCATTGATAAAGTTTTAATTGTTAAGAAATACAAAACATTTCTAATAATTTAATTTTTCTATGAATAGTATAATGCACTTTTATTAGTGAAAGGTCAAATATTTCTTTATACCTATTATAGAAAAATAAATTAAATTCAATAATTAAATAAATAAAAAATTCCTTTTTTGAAAATTTGATTGGCCTTTAAAAATGGGTTGATTTACTTCATACTTTGAGTAAAGTACTTTAAAACTTGGATAAATAACATGTATTGAAGTAAGAAACAATAAATAAAGCTAAGTGTATGTTCACTTTTCAGTGTACAATGTTGTACTGTACAAATACAAATAACTGCATCGATATAGAAAAGGTTTTACACTTTTTACACCTTTTATTAAGGATATACATTTATCATGATATGAGAAACCATATATATTATTATTATAATATTCAGACCAATAAGCAATTTGGACGTAAATATATCGTATAATATTATGATTAATGTCTAAAATATCTATTTTTAGACTGCTAGCACCTTTGCTGCTTATATTAGATTAATATATAGTACTTTATGTTAGATTTTTTTCAAAATCTGTTCTTTCAAGATAGTGAACAGCATAATTATTGGCTTGAACCAATATAATGTGGTAAATGATAATGCATGACGTAATTGGGAGTGTAAAGTTTTATGATCATTGATCAGTCGTTGTCTTAATAATAAAACTCTTAACAATGTATATTTTTGTTGTTTTATGTAAATTTCGTTTAGACATGTGACCAAGAATTTATATTGTATCAGATGATATAGTAACATAATATAAAATAGCTATTTTAGTAATTGATATATTAGATATAGTATTTTAACTATTTTTATTTTGAGATCAATAAAAATATGGTTCGTTTAGAGAAAATCAAAATTCTCAAAGAGAATTTCCCGTTTGAAATACGGTTGTTTTGAAAAGTCTTTGAGTAAAAACCTGACCTGATGGTTTAAACAATGTTTTGTGGGGGAATGAAAAAAAAATCTGAACAAGCATACTTGACGATTTATTTTGACTTACCAACCTCGGGCGCCTTTTTATTTCCACTCCGTTTTTCTGAGGGTGAATAAAATTTAATTTTTAAACTACCCTTTTTGGCTACAGTGGCAGAAATGAAATGCTCTCTGAAGTCCTTAAAACCTATAAAAACACTTTTAATATTTTTATTTTTAAATATACAAATTACAAAAACTATAAAAATTAATGCGAAAACTTGATCAACTATTAAAGTTTTTTAAGTGCTACGAACAAAACAAACATTATCATATAACATACCCATATATATGTATTCGTCATAAAATAAAATTACCTATTGTCTCACCAACCAATGAAACACCCGTCGCTTAACATTATCATGCCTTGCGAAAAATCCAAGCCGCATGCGATATCGTGAATGTTTTTTTTTTCGATCGAAAATATTTTAATAATATATCGTGACCGTGTATACTCTATAAATAAATTATAATAGATAGTTTCATGTTATAAAGTTTTTTTTTGTTTACTCTTACGTCTTTATTGTTTCTTTATAAACAATATTCTACCAAAAATTCTGAGATTACGTTCTGCTGATTATCATATAGATCCACATACATTATATTCGGGAAGAGTAAAGACTTAAACAATGTTGGTGCTGTAGGTTCTAAGACAAAAAATAACAATCTTTATCATTAAAAACAATCATAAAACAATTAAGTTATGGGTACGTGTACATATTGTATTATAGCGCACTAAAAGGATGAAAATTGTACAAAACATTATTTTTGATAAAAATTAAATGTAGGAAATAAAAATATTAATTATAATTATTTTACAATTTTATATTTTATTTTATTTGCAATCAGGTTATTTTTTTCTCCATCGCAGTTATAGTCTATATTCTATAATATACACATACATTTTGGTATCTTCAGTGTTTGTTTTTGTTCGTGTTAATTTGATTACCTATTAAATCAAACGTCCTTGTTATTTTGGAATTTTGTACATAAACAGTTTATCTATTCGTAAATGCTGTAGTTTACGAAACGAAAAAAATTAAATTTACGTCTTCAATAATTAACACAATTTATGGCTTCGGTCTTTGTAGGAAGTATACCGTGTGAATGCGACGCGCGGCTTACGAGTATTCCTATAATAATAATATAATTTATAATATATTGTATATTATCTAATATAACTTATAAGTATATAATTGTCGCAACGCGCTGATAACATATTGCCATGCGAAGCTAGTCGATGAGGCGATCGTTTGGATCGAAAAGGGTAAAAAAATCTAAAACCAAATAAAAAAACTAAAAATAAAACAACCATCCCGAGAGACCTCCCGCCTGAGAGTATTATCATTATATTATTATTATTATATCGACGGCGGTGGCCCGTGCTCGCGTTAATGACGTTTTTAATTTACTCGAACCACGCGTGTTGTTTGTCGTATATACAATATACACATATACGCACGCTCTTGACGTAACACACACTCATACACATATATATATATTTATATATATTATATATCACTCGACCCCTCGGCCTCGATATCACACACGGCCAATTTGTCAATACACAAGCGCGTACGAAACGAAAAAGCATATAAAATATAAAAAAAAAAGCGCACACCCATATGACGTATACATGGCGTAGTTTTCTGGCAGGACTTAGGCGGCGGCGGCTAATCCGATTCGGGTCCTCGGGGCACAGAACTAATATATATATATACACATACAAATTGAGACGGAGACGACTGCCCGACGAGGCTGGGCAGATACGGGGAGGGACAGAGAGACAGACCTAGTGAGTGTGAAAGAGTGAGAGCGGCGGAAAAAAAAGACCGTATGTATGTGCGGCTGTACATATACTGTGCATATATATATATATTAAATGCACGTATAAATTGTAACCACCGCGAAGGGCTAATCATCGGGAAAAATGTGGAGAGACACCACCGAAGAGAGAGAGACAGACAGACGGAGGGCGAGAGAAAAAAGGGTCTAGGGCTCGCTCGAGCGCGTGTGTGTGTGCGCACAACAAAAGAGTTTTATTTACATTCCCGGGACCTCCCGTGTCATGCGAAAAAGCACCCACGTCAAGTACTACCCTCCACTAGTGCACTGTTTTGTTTAAGACTTAACGGTTGTGTATATACGTATATGATATTATTTATGGTCGTGTGTGTGCGAGTATATAAAATATAATATGCGCACGCCGTGTTCCATTACTCTCAGTGCTACAAAAATCGCTCACAGACAGTCTACATAGTACATACACACACATGCACACACGCGTATATATTATAATCCCTCAAACGGTGTATTCGCACACCAACACAAATCCACTCGATTCAATTACTTATCAACTCTTTTTCTTCTCCGCTTATATCCATTATATATTGTACAATTCTCCCTATCTGACGACGACGATGACGTCTTTCGCGATTCTATATAAAAATACTCCAAAATCGTGCAGGTTAGTGTCGAGTCTCGTTTCTAAATAAAAACACATACATTTATATGTATAATATGTAATATTTACGTGTCTATTATAGGTAGGTACCATTGATTATAGAATAGACAAATTAATAATAAAGTATAATAATAAAACAAATAATTTTATTCTATAATCAATAGTAGGTACATATTATTATTCTCGAATTCACTGTTCGTCAATCGTCACTGAAATAATAATATACTGTTTTGGCGCGAGATATATTATGACGTAATGAGAAGCTAGGTACGTTGTGTTTCGAAGAACAACGGCAACTGATCGATTTATTTATACTCGATAAAATAAATACAAGTGATAATTTAAGATAACTTCGGATCAATACCGCCAGTGTGTATGATACTAGGTAGTATTGAAAGTTCACGAATAACGCAACTGTATAGAATATTGAATTTACGGAAATGCGAAATTCCCAGTACGAAGTCGTATCATAATCAAAATTCAGTTGTGAATTGACATAACTGTTTCAATACAGCACACCATGTATTGAGTTTTCGCCATCCTTCGATTTAAATTGTTATTCATGCCTTTAGAGAATTTAACCGTTCTAAAATACACCTGTTTTATGCATGCAGTTAACATTTACGAACCACCAAAAAAAGAAAAAGTTGCGAGGATTTAATTTTTAAGAAATAAAATACTTAAATGATTTTTTAAATAGATACCTTGATGATTACTACCTACGTGAAATATCGCTCCATTTTCAATATAAATGCTTACTAATTTTCATACATCTCTACAATTGTGAAAGTTTATTTTCCACGATGGTAATGTGCCATATGTGGCAATGCGATTGCAAATGATTAAATACCTTGATAAATGAAATTTGTTCTTCTTTTTAACTAAAGAAATATACATTTGATATTAAAAAAAAAAATTAATGACAAGACGTGTAGGAATAAAAATTATAAAAAAATTGTTTAATTGTCAATTAAAAAATAAATAATAACAAATGTACGTTCAACATTTTTTAAATTAACCATCATTCGGAAAAATTGTTTCTTTCTTTGTACACCAGTATGATAATATTACTGGAACATGATATATTTATAATACTACACGTCTATATATATAAACATGGTAGTGATTAAGGCTTTGAATTTTGAAGCAACACATTCTTGATAATATTGATTGTGTACGTATCAAATTGTACAATAATTTTAATGAACTTTCAAAATGCTCAAAATTCGTCGAATAAATTCTATGATGAGTACTAAATATGTAATACTCCAAGCCTTAAATTGTATAACTGGTTCATTCACTGTGATATTATAAATAATAGTCACATCATATGCATTGGATTCTCTTAAAGAGTCGATAGTTTAGAACCACTCATTTCTGATTGGCATATATGATTAGAGTTTTAAATTATAATGAAATATATAATATGATATATGTAGTTTGGAGGTGTACCTACTTATATAACATTATAATTTACTTATTAAGTATTGCGTTTTTCTTCTTTTAAAAACAGGCATATTGCGCAAAGTACAAAACATATAGGTATAGATAATAATATAAGTGCATCATAATATAATTAATTCGTTTTTTATTCGGATGCGAAACGTGAAAGGGGATTATCCGAGAATAATGAAAACCCGGACCCCATACAATACGTATAGGTATATAATATTACAATCATGCCCGTCGATGATATTATGCTGTACACGGACGCGATTCGCTACCGTCGTACCACCATGGTACTGCGACCACGGGGTAACCGGTCCCTATAATAGTACTGGCATCATTATTACCATTTACCGCGTATATACGACATGGCTTCTAGTCGAGGGGTATGACGTATCTATGTAGCGCGTGTGTATTGAGTGTGCCCTACATTTTATTGCGGTATATGAATTAGGGAGGATCCTATAATACATTATAGGAGTGTGTATGACATGATATTACATATGTATAACATATACTCTATGTGACGTGATGGAGGAGCCGTTTTTGTTCCCCCCCTCTCGAAAACTGTTGGAGTAAAAAATATATTATACGAGTATTACATACAACCATTTACTATAATGCATTGTACATGCAGTATCGCCAATACACTATACGACTATAATATATAATATTATAGTTAGGGGAGCTACAACTCTGTGTGTACATTATATAATATGTATAATACGTGTTATGTGTCTCTGTTTTCGAATAAAATAAAAAAATAGTACATATTTTATTTTACACAAACATAATTGCCAAGGGCAACCAAATCATAAATAAATTATGACTAACTAATTATACGCCTAACCTATATTTTATCTTTTATGTATGTTCTTCTTTTAATTATCTTACATTACAAATATTAAATTTCAAGACAATCAGGACTCAGGAGTAGGTGTCTTTGAGTTATGAAGACGAAGTCACTAGGGAGGTGAGGGCAGAGCCCTATATTAATTAATATATTATGATAATAATACAATATAGGTGTACCTCTATTTATATACTATATGGTATATATATATATATATGTATATTTTAAATATATCTTTTCCTCAACGGACACTTTTTGACGCATATAGCGTGAACAAAAAATGTCGAGAGGATACTTGACGATATAAAGGTACATATATTACGTATTTTTGTATCATATTTCCACGGGTATAGGTAATATAATTGTTTAAATAGGTACACAGAATCAATCATATCTTACGGAATAGATTGCTATCACAATCCCGTTATACATGGATCTAATATGGGCCACCAGATAGAAACAGTCAAATAAAATATAAATTGACTTAACAAAATAAATACGGTCGAAACGTGAGAGTAACTGAGTAAATAGTATTTATTTGTGAAATATAAATTATTCGTCACGAAGTATTCAATTATAATTTATTATTAATACATTAGACACATAATATTTAAGTCTTAAAAATAATAAGGCGCATAATATAACAAATATAAGTAATTTTGATTTCACTTCTTTAAGAGTTAGCGAGTTAAAAAAAAAAAGTTCTACTCTGCTTAACCAATAGTGTTTATTAGATCTTTTGTATATAATGTGTACTATTATTATAAATATATTTAGCGGCAAAAAAATAAATAATTGACAGATGAAAATATGAAAAAAGTTTGCGTTTCAGTATGTTTGTCAAAAGTAAACGAATGAAATTCTTCTGAAAACTAAATACTATCTATTTACCACCGTGCACTTTATACATTATACAAAATATATGTTTAGCACTCGGTTGCTCTATGGACAAACTTCGTTAGTTTAAAATGTAAGAAGAACTTACACAGAATTCCACATTACGTTTCTCATGCAATATTTAATATTTGTATGCCGTTCAATGACTGACAGTCTGCAAATAAAATATTGTTAACTGACAAAAGTTTTACAGATATCAGAAACAAATTTTCACCTCAGAAAATCTATATAGATTATATACATAGATACAATGTACATATTATAACGAATATCGAACTTTTTAATTATTAAGAGTATAATAATTTATTTTAAAAGAAAAAATTTTAATTAAAAAATCTATTATATATGTCAATACTCTATGTCTTCTCCCCATAGTAATATAGTCGTAACGGTCGGCCCGGTTCTTTCGCAATCCTGAAAATAGTGACGCATAATGATATTAAAAATATATTGTAATTTTACATAGGTATGTAGAGTATCTATATATATGCGTTTGACGTGAAATAGATGATTTCAGAGTTCTACCAGGCACGTGGTGGCTACACGTATCGACCGAGACTCTGAGTTAAGCAATTGTTTTCGTACAAGACCCGAATACACATATTATATTATTATTATATTTCACGTGTGCAGCGTACACGCGAGACGAGCGGATAAACCGCGTTAAGGAAACACGTTCACGACTATATTATATAGAATCGAAGTATGTGCAGCACGACGCTGAGGGAATAATATTCTTGCCGATTAACATATGAGAGATAAATCTATTGCGGACGTGACTAAGGGTAGTGCTCTGGGGTGTCCATATATTTAATGCGTTAATGCCTATATTATAATCTATATACTCTTAGTTACTTGTCCTAAAAAATTAGGTTTTAATTTCTATGATTACCGTGATTCAAGATTCCGTTTCTATTTACAACTTTGGACTCCATAACCAACAGTGGTGAAATGGTGTGATTGCGATTCGTTCGTATATTTCTGTCCAACGTACGCATTACCAAATTTGTATTTCTTGCGATGGCTCGTTTTTTGAGTGGCTTTTGGTGAACCTAATCAAAAATAATTTCACACTAGATAACTTTAATATTATCAGCATATTATGTATGTTATTCATTGCAGCCCCTAGTTCTGTCAAAAACCTTGACACAAAGTATTTAAAAAAGTTATAACCTTGAGTCTAGATGACTACAAAATAGTCCGAAATTGGAAGTTTACTGTACAGATTTGAGAAGTGTTTACAGGTAAACAATTTCTTAGGTACATGTATTGTTATAATATAATATATATAATTAAGTTTATCCATTTGCTATGATACAACAATGAATGAAAATTGTTATAAATTTAGTATAAACCAATGTATAATAAGTATAATAACGTATGTATCTAATATTGTGTGTTTATGAATATATTTTCTTGGAAGCAATTCCGAGCAAGAAATAAAATGAGTAAGCAACTGTAGTCTAGTCTTGAATGAATTTATTAAGTTATTATTTTATTGTAATTTTAAAATAAATGATTAAATCAGAGATTGCAGGCTGCAGAGACCTAATATGATATTTGAGGTTCCGGTAATATTTTAATTATAATATCTACGTATAGCCAATTATCAACCATACAATTTCCATAGAGAATATAAACTTATAATATAATAATTCTATGTAAATCAATGTATTAACATTTTGACGTGAATATCATAATACCTATCTATTCTGCAGTACTTCCCTTATAGTGTTAATTTGAATTTTCTTATTATAAATTATAATAATATATTAGCTATTTCATCCAACCTACTTTCATTTATGTGTGTTATGGACAATTATTATTTTTTATTTGTTAGGTATATATAAATATTGCTTCTCTTCAGTCTTAACGCAATTAATGTTCACGGAACAGAACTTTATTTATTATACATTAATGATTTAAAATTGAACATTCAACCGATAAAAAGGCTATTTAATGTAATACGCGTACTTACCTACTTATTTTTAAACATTGAAATGTTAAAAAAATGTTTTGATTGGCTCTACATAATAATAACGTTGTATACTTATTAGTCAATCTCCAACTTAAGCATATTATTATCGATGCAATATACAATTTTATTATTGTTTGTTCTATGACGTTAGCAAAGTTAAATTAAAGTTTTACATAAGGTGTATACTGTATATTATAATTTATAATACATAATATGATTATATGACTACTTAATGTATAGGTAGGTACAGCCTTTTAATTTAAAACTTTCATAGTCTAAGTCCTGGAGTGCACATATAGCGGCAAATAGAATATTAAAATATTATTTGTATTATTACTTATAAGTTTTAACACTATTTGACAAGCATTTGACTATATATATATAATATATATTTATTATTTATGCGGTATAAACTCTGTGTAATCTGCAGAATACCATGGAAATTTGTTTTTTTATGAAAAAAATGTAAAATACTACTGCGAATTTAATGTATTTTTAAATATGTAGTTATTCTCTGAATAAGATGAAATATGAAACCTATCTTACGTGGAACTGAAAAAAATATTAATTTTGTAATTCATATACTGTATATCATCGAAATTAGTTAATTTTATTAAAATATAAGTAGTTTAAAAAGCTAGAGGAAAATTTTATTAATTTCGGGATCAATTGTATAGTATTAATCATATATTGTATTGTACACTCAATGATAAATTAGGCACGTAAAATTGGTGAAAAGCTATCAAACACCTAATTTATAGCATCAAATGGATGGTTAGAAAATTTTAAAAGTCAACATAATAATATTATTAATTGTAATCAAATTTACATCGATTCAGATAGCGTCGACAAAAAAATATTGGCAGATAGAAGGTAAAATTAAAATTAACTATTGAAGGATATTAACTTAAAAATACAATATGGAAAGGATAGGCAATGTTGGATATTTCGTAGTTTTATCAACATTTTCATATTATATTAGGGAATGTTATATATCCATATAAAAAAAAATGTATCAGCACCACTTTATTGGTGGTCGATTTGATTATAAACATAAGTAGATACCTATTGTACTGATAGTATATATTATTATGGTAAGCTTGATTTTATATTATCGTTCTTATTGCTTATAAGCAGTTTAGCAGTAGTTATAACTTATAATAAAATTGACAAATTAAAAATGATTGTACTACTTATATAACTTACTGGTATAGTTATGGACACATCCCGGAAGTGACTTCACAGTACTGTTTGCTCACTGAAATAGCGAATAGCGAAGTTTAACAATTGTGTTTAATAATCTGTTTAAAAATGGAATTAAATTAAATGTGCATAAAAATTGACAATGGACATTTATTATTAATTAAAAATAATAAAACGATGATATTTTTAGATTAAGATTATGATTTATGTTAAATAAATAATAAGTATTATAATATATTAGTCGATTTTTAACTTGATTTATAATGTCATCATCAATGCCTTCTTTTGTTAGAAATTGACATAAATGACGACTATGTTTAGTCATTGTTAATATGTCTTATTTTCCGATAACATACATACATCATATAATGAGTGCATTTTTCACAATTTAACAGTACAGACACCTATATATAATATATCTTATATTTTATATCTACATTGGTATATACTATACCTATTATACATTGTTACCGCAGTGCACGTCATCCATATCAAATATGCATTTGATATGACGGTTTCTAATGACGTTCGGGTGTTTCTATAAAACTGATTTATACTTATATTTACCTATTGAATCTTATTCGTAAATTTAAGTATTGCACAAAAGATGAATTCATATATTCTTCTGTTCAGATCCATCAAAATTATCTTTTATTCAATTAACCTATACTAAAATATAAGATCTGGTGCATATGTTGGTATAATTTTGAATTTTAATATATCCCCGCCATTTTACGGCGATTGCAGTGAAATGGATCTAAATTTATTGACACCTAGACGCTATTTTTGTCATATCAAAACATAATATGACTACGTGATCAAACAAAACAACATTAATTATAATATACAAAGCGCACTAATCATTATGATTTAGCAATATTGTATTGCGCATAATTTATAACAACGATTATTATTATTATCACCTTACTGCTATGTACTTTTCGCTAATTTTTCAAACCATTTTATTGATTCACGCCCACACAAATATATCTATACAATATTTAATAAAATAATATTATAAATAATATATATGATATAGATATGTTGGTACATACATTTTGGCGAACTGTTGTTTTCCGTAAAACTTTAAAATAAGGAACTATACAATATTATGATGGCCGAAAAGTACAGGTACTTACTTACCAGCTATGGTATTATTTTTTATGTAACACATTTTTGTAAAATAGCCAATACTCCCTCAGGCTGCAGCGGTTTCGATATACATGCGATGACTTTACGTTCCGCTATCGTGATAACTTTCCTTGTTTGTTTGAAATGAATAAAAATGCATAATTTTCTGCGCATACATGCCATTTGATTTTACATAACTACACTAATTGATATATTATACTATAAATCAAGAAAACTTTTTCAATACCAAGATGATTGTGTTTAAATATTATACTTAAATTTATTATGTTAATGCTTGATCATATTATTTTAATTCGTCTAAAAAAGTGACTTGCCATCAATAATCGCAAACTGCATTCAATTGATTAATTAAACTTAATTGTAGGTATAGTTGTACCCGGGCTATAATAATATATAACTACTTTTACTTAATAGCCACTTAAGCACGAATGAAATCTATTTCAAAACGGTTTTAAATTTTTGTTTCTCACGATAGTCATCGTATGTATTACTACAATCATTTAGCTACCTATATTGTTAAAGTCTAGATCAAAATACCCAATTAACAAAATAATTTTTAATAGGTAGTAAGATATTGATAACGTATTAATTATTCACGAAACAAAATACAAAAAAAAAAAAAATACTTAGATTTCTTCATTTTTATAAGTGCTTAATCTACTAACAAAAATATAATGTATTAATTGTAGCGTTGAAACAAACGTACTTACGTGCTATATTAGAATAATACATTTGTAAATCCAAAACAAATGATATCATATCATATTATACTTGCAAATTATAATGGTAGGTACCTACACCAGTTTGAAGGTATTTACAAACATAATATTAGAATTACTATTATTTATAAACTAGTTAGGTCGACTTATCAAACTAAACTACAGAGTAATAAAAGTATCGATAATAATACTCGCAACGATTATTTTTGAAATAATAATTACCTACAGTATTTTTTATTCCTTATTTTTTCCCATCTAATAGCACGTAAATAGTAATTTATCATAACACGTTTGATAACTTCAAATACTGATTTCCGATCACGTCATAAAGTGTTTATAACACGAAGTCAAGACAGGAATTGTCAATATTGGCATCACACTACAATTATAATATACACCAATTCATATTGTTAAATGTGAACATTAGTTGTTTGTGTTAGAAAAAAGCTCTACACTATATACAATACAATATAGCGAAGATGATAATATACATTATTAGATTGAAAAATAAAGAAATATGGATTGTTTAAATAATTATTATAAAAATAGTAATATAATTATACGGCTTGAACTTTGACCGGTCACCAAATATTAGGTATATTTTAATTTGTGGAATCTATACTATATATATCATCGTCAAACTATATAATATTATATTATAATTTATAAAAAAGAGTTATATTAACGTATTTGTGATACGTGATTTACAGTCATTTTAAACTTAAAAAAAAAAGATATAACAAACTACTTCAGATAATACGTGAGTAAGCATTAATACATATTATGATATTCGAATGAAAAACAAATTGATGTAGTAAAAGCTTTGCTCGTGCAACCTTTTTTTTTTTGTTTTCTTTAAAACATGCTTAACAATTTTTTCATATTTTCTCTTAAACGCGACGTACACATGCAACACACGCAGACGCGCAAAAGTGAAACGTTGAATTTTTCGCTATACAAAAAACACAAAGGAAAAAAATAAAAATAAATAAATAAAATCGAGAATAACTACGCGATGGGTGGCAGCAGGTATGTAGGAGAGGCGTGTGATACGAGGGTCGAGACTGTAGGAAAAGAAGTATACAACAAAATAATAATAATAAAAATAAATGAGATATAAAAAAAAAAAATAAAAAATAAGAAAAACTACAAAAACAATCTTTGTGCAGTATAAGAAGAGGGAGCGGGAGTATATTATACAGGGTGCGCAGACGAGTTTCGGGGATTGGAAACGAGAGATAGAGAGAGCTAAAACTTTGTCGGAGTTGAAGGGTCGGAATACGAACACGGAAAGAGAAACGGTTACTGGCTGGCTGACGGGTAGTGGGTGGGTGGGTAGATAGGGCAGAGGAGTGATAACAAAGCTTAAGTTTGAGGAGAAGAGATGACGGAGAAGAGATTCTCTTTCTCTCCTTCTCTCTCTCCACACACATACACATATACACTATACAATTCATCAGGTCGTGGAAGGGGTTGGAGGGAGGGTGCAAAGGACTATACATATAGTGTTATATATATATTCGACGACAATGAAGACAGCGGTGGTTTCCTTGTTTCATATAAGTATATATATATATTATATTATACTTAGAAGGGGTGAATATACGGTCGCCCCGGGGGCCAGAGCGCGTGGTCGGGTCTGAGGGGAATCCGCCAGGGTCCGGGCGCGCGAGAATATAAGGGACGACTGCGACTACGACGTCGGCGGCGGCAGCGGCGACGACGACGACGACGACAACGACGGTCCCGGCGGGGTAGTGACGGCGGTTCCCCATTGGTCGGTGCTCGTAAAAGTTTCACAGCCCCGGGCGCCGCACCCGCCATTCACCTCCTCCTGACGAGGCGACCCTCTGCACCGAATCGCGTCACGCGCATGCGCTCGTCGACTGCAGCAGCGGTGGCGGTGGCTGCCTTTCCCGCGTGAGCAGTATATACTTATGACTAATATCGTATGTGTTTACATATTATAAAATACATATATATTTTATATACATATAAATATATATATATTATATATAGTAAATACGGTACACATTATAGGCAAAAAGGGTTGGCCTCTGTTTGTAACGCGAAATTAGCAAAAACACCAAAACGATAATACTTGAATATTATTACATACATAATATTATAATAATATGACATATTACATTGTAGTAACATATTATAATACAAAGAAATTTGATTTATTCATGTTAAAATAAATCCAGATTTGTGACGTACCTACATTTGTATATATGAGTATAAAAAGAAAATTAAAAACTATATTAATTATCACCACAATAATATATATACCTATACATCAAAATAATATTATGTTCTTAGCATTATAACAATTATCCACGATACACATATGAAAATGTACGCAGTAAGAAGTTGTTTTAATATGAATTCAATATTGTAATATATTATTTAATATATGGCCACGATTAAAAGATTTCGAGATTTCGAGATTTCTTTTACATAATATACTGTTGTATACTTGTTACCGGAAAAATTAACAATTTTAGGTTTGAAATTAAATTTGAATATATCCGACAAATGTTTTATTGGAATAGATTATAATGTAATACTATGATTTAATATGAACTTTTAAATTTTCAATCTATAAATGTTTCCAAAGATTTTTAAAATCTTGAGTAGATGATATTTATTTTTACTATCGTATAAAATATAATAATAACATTATGTTTGTGATGAAGTAAAGAGTCGAACGAATTATACAAAGAGTGGACGTACTTGGTATTGTTTGTACATACCTATGTATGTGATATATGTATGCACTCTGTACACAACCAGCGCACTTGCATCAGTTTTGCGTGACGTTCTTCATTCGAGTGCTTCGAGCAGCGCTAAAATAATAAATATAAGATCACTGCAAGTAGGAAGTCTTGTAGCCGGTCACCCTACGATCCAAACTTCAATTTCCTTATGTCTAACATAAACATAATAATAATAACCCTTATACGTGTGTATTTATTTTACACAGCGTGCACAATTTGATAGTACGCTACAGTTGGCCGTCTTAATAATGCATGATTATATTACCAACACTAAGCACAGATTTAGAATTTCCGTCTAAATTATATTTCTAATAAAACTGTTAAATTTAATATAGTGTACCTATATATTATATTTATAAGCATACAATATATACACATTAATAAAATATTTTATGAAGCCTTGTTTTCGTTTATGAGTCTGCCAACTGTGGGGAATATTCGCAATGAAACGATCGGCGAAAAAATGTATGGAATTAACGATAATTTTATGATTTCGTCGCCTGTTCGAAGATTGCAGGTGGAGGTGATTACATTTTAAGTACCCATAACGCGTCTGTCGTCTAGAACGAGAAAGCGGACGAAATTGATTTTACTCGAATGAATATCACTTAAAAAACGGCGCCTATCATTAAATCCCTATTTGTGCTGTCGTAGTATATATTCACACGCATCGATATTATACGCGCCTTAATGCATAGTTAGACAAACACTTCAACACTATACTAAGGTTCTATGCTAATGTTCTATTCTTCTATATTTCTTTCTCTATAAGGACCGTCGGAAATACAAAATATTAAATAGATTATTGTAAAAATTTAAATTGTTTTTATTTTGCATTCAGCATAATACGAGCTTATACCAATGTTTTTAAAACTTTTAAGAGAATGTCAGCGCACTGTTTATTTTCTCTCTCTGGCCCATGCGCGACATAAACGAAACGTATATATTATGCAGAATTATTTTTTTTTATGATTTTGAGTAATTTTAGAGCAAAATACCAATTATAAAAATGATAGAGAATAATATTTTTGAGAGTACAATTTGAATATCATTTAAATTTACGACATTTTTTTTTTTTTTTGAAAGTCGAATACAATCAAATAACAATAAAATATAAAACCAATATGTCATCAGTGGCGTGTCCAGCACAAAATAATTGGGTAGGCCAGTTTTATTCTATTGTGTAGTAACTATAAAGACTTACACTTTTTGAATAATAACAAATATTGAATCGTTTGAGGACAAATCATTATCGTTACGTGATTTCGTAAAAATTTTAAATTCAAACGCTCATAACATTTTTCCTATAATGAGTCTTTTAGTTTTCTCTACAACCATTTGAAGGAAAATTTATGGATAAGTTAGTATTAATTTTTTTAATCTTAGATATAATAAAACAAACAATATTATGAATTTTCACTACAAAGTTACATGTAAATTTTAGCAATTTTGACATGTTTCGTAAAAATTTGAACTTTAAACACTTATAAAAATAATTGTGACTAACAAATTTTGATCTGTTTTAACTACAATAAGAATAAATTATAAGAAATTTTGTATTAAAGTTTCAAGTTTTTTGGTGACCCAAAATTTTTTTATTGAAAATTTCAGTTGTCTATAAATAACTCAAAAAAAGCCAAAATATTTTAAAAATTGTTCATTCTTATTATTTTTTTATTTAACTGTATATAGATATTTCTAATACCTATAAACATTTGGTAAAAATTTTAAGTATTTACAGTGATTAGTTTTTGAGTTATAACTAAATAAAAAAAAAAACGATTTTGTCACATTTTTTTTAAAACTACTGGAAAATTTTTAGATTTGACCTCTATAATTGCACCAAGGATATTCACTTGTCCATCGGAAACCACCCCCTCCCCTGAAGTTTGAAATTGAAGCATTATTTCGACAAGTTATACTGTACAGACACCTAACACACATCACTGTAAAATCAATACATTAAGTAATATTAATTTATAGAGTAAACGATATTTTTACTCCAAATTTTTACTTGTGATAAAAAAAAATCAAACAAGCAAACAAAAATTGGGCAGGCCCGGGCCTTGTCGGCCTACCCTGTAAACACGACACTGTAATGTCATACTCTCAAAAATATTATTTTCTATAGTTTGATTTTACTCTAAGATTACTCAAAAACTATAAAAAAAAAAAAACGATTGTAAGTGAAATAGTTTTGTCTATGTGGTTGTGCGTGGGTCATATATGTATATATATGATGTGAGAGAGAATACAAATATTGTGCCGACATCGTCTTAGCTAATTAGGTGAAAAACAACATTGTTAATTTATATTTAATAATAATAAATAATAAATTGAATATATTATTACCATATCCATTAACAAAAAAGCTATGGTTGTTTTAGAAGAGTTGTGAGCAGAAATTCGCTTTTTAATGATCAATCGTATTATACATTTTATCGATACGATGATACGTTTACTTTGTGGATTATAGTGGAATGGTTTGAAATGTTAACAACAATCAAGATCTCTGGTGGTCTTCTCGATCAAGGTTCCTATGTATATGTTTGAACAGTAGCTATAAAATATTGTCATTGAGTAGAAAAAAAAACTTATAGTAAAATACCATTTGACATTGGGTCGATTATTCCTCATATCTTCGTCCCTCGTGCATTTTAATCGCATGAGAAAATAATAATATATATAGATACGTCTCCGCGGAACCCACACACGTTTTGTTTGCTCTACTTACTTGTCTCGTCGCTATTGTATATACGTACCTACTTATAACATTATATCGATTGAAGACGGTTTCACGTCTGTTTCCTCTTCGACGGAGTGAAATGTTCACGACAACGAATTGAATGTACCTATACAAATACGACTGTGTATATTATGTTAGAATCATATACGTATATGATATAATAATATAATGGTCGAAGATAAATAAACATAAATCTAACATTGTCGATCGCTGCCGTACCTATTATATTATTATTTGCAGATGATCATGATCATCCCCACATTGTGTAATACGTCCGCGTGGCCATTGTACTCGATCGTCACAATTATTATAATAGGTGCATATTGTACAAATTATTGTGTCACCGGCTGCCTGGTGTAGTTCATAATAATATGTCAAGGAATCCTGTTAAACTGAAGTTGCCGTAAAAACAAGTATATTAGTTTTGAGAGAAATTCATGTTTGAATTTTTCATTTTATTTTACCTTAATTATTTGATATTTTTATAAGAATAAAAATATTAAATACATTCACCTTTAAAGGTTTTAACATGAAATGCAATAAAGTAATAATAAACCTATAATTATAATATAGGTAGGTATCTATACTTAATTTCAGTTTTCTTCTTTCCTATCATGCATCGTTTCTCGTTGTTCTTTTCTGTGTACACGCGAATTTTAATAATAGTAATACTATAGAACAAACTTGGATTTATTTTCATCCGATTTGTATTTATTTATTTTACGTTTTTCTTTTTTTTTACTCACGAGTTTTTACATAAAATCTTGGGCAAACCACAAAGGGGTCGATATACGTGTTTTTCTATGTTTATATTATATTGTGTGTATTCTCCTTAAACGGAACCCATACAGTTTTTTTCACATTTGCTGAAGCGCAGTGAGCTTCCATATTCATATTTTTTTCCTAAAATATTATTATATTGCATAACAACAATATTCCAAACACTGTATGGAATATATATTTTGATACTTCGGTATAAGTGTATGTGTGTGTCGTTTGCACCTCATCGCGGGTACAACATCTCTGCCCTGGAGGACATAACCTTCAAAGCGATAATAAAACATATTATTATTGATAAACTGTAACTCTGGCGAGATAATATTCGATGGAAATTAAATATAAATCAATTCTCGCAAACGTTATTGAATGTAATAATACAATAATGTGAAGATATATCACGCGATATTATTATATAATAATATATAGGCATAGGTTGAATGATGATAAAAAACCAAAATATTATTTTTCCACGGGTTTCACAACATTTGAAGAAAATACATTTTTAAATGGAAATATAAAAAATCCTATTGAATAAATTTATAATTATGTTTGTAAAAAGAAAAATCGTATTATAATCGTGTATGACTTCTGTGGTTATAGAGCTTATCAGATAATTAACATAATTGAAATTACTAATACGTAATAGTACATAAATATTTAGATAGTTACTTGCTAATAAATCGATGAATAAAAAATCAAATTTAAAAAAATTTAAATATTTTTAAATAATCATATTTTAAAACAATAATAATAACTATCGATTATAAATAAAAATATTCTGTGGAATATAAAAAATATAACATCTTTATTGTTTTAAAGAACATTTTTCTAGTTTAAACTTAGGAAATTTTAGCAGAGGTAATGCAGTTAATACTTTGTATTAGTTCAACAAAATATTTGTATTTATTTTGCCAATACAATAATAATTGCTCAATAGCTATGCATTAAGCTAGTAAACGAATAAATATTGTTTCTAAGCAAATTTCGTTACAAAATAAATAAGTTAATATTGATCCGGAACAATTTATTTAGAAAACAAAAAGCATTTCAATAATGAAATAAACACGAAACATGTTTCTAAAACCAGTGATCCTTGATTTATTTTTTTTCCATCAGGAAACCATTTTGTCTTTAAATTTTCAAGTCACTCAGTGTCAGGTGCCCCGCCTGGGGGCTTTCAACCACCCGCCAATGTATGATTTGTATGCGCAGGAAAAGTTTTAAATGAAATAATAATGAAAGAAAGTATAATATAGGTATGTATAATACTACTATATAGAAGGTTTATATATAGTTATTTATATATACGTATGTCGTATAATATATATATAATAGTAATGTAATTTGAAAAAAAAATCGTCGATTACAACTGTCCACGGTTTGTTTTATTATTAAATAAAATACGACTCTGTTACTAATCATATATATACACATCAACAACAAACCGAAACAAAACAAATAATCAAACCGTTTACACACAGTCTCGACAACCAGCAGCAGACTCTTATATATTATGTATTATATTCTACGCTTAGGAATAGCGATCAAAATGATTGAGGATTCGCAATATTGATTTACCTGTGTATTACATTGCCAAAGATAATGAATTAGTATTTTTTTAATTTTTCATGAAAAACCAAAGAAAATAACGAAAATTTCACTACATTTACTAACTGTAATATAATAAGGGTTAAGGTTATTATATTAGGTTTAAAAATACTGCCGGACAATCTGATAAGACATCTGAAACACGCTGCAGTTGTGTGGTATAAAGATTTTTTATGTTATAATATTTTATAGAAATTTTTTTCCAAGGCATTATTGTTTTACTTACTTGTATCGAGATAAAAATATATGATAAAATCATTAGTTTCGCATCTCCTACGATTGTTTAATGATATAATATGTCGACTTAATGCATATTAGTACGTTTTCATACACCATGAAGACCTGCAACAAAACGCAAGATTGAAAAATAAACCAATAAAAAGAGAATAATATAGATTATAATAGATTATAGGAATAGGAGTAAGGTGTTATAGAGATATACACTGATATGTTTTACATCTCTATTTTATATTATGGTGATATATTTGTAAACTTTATAATATGCATATTTTATTTCATACTACCTATGACATTATTTTAAAAAATATTTTTCAAAAAATTGTCATATTTACTAATTGATACCTTTATAATATCTACCAAGTCAATATTTCAATTAAAGTGGTTATATCAGCTAAATTTATAATATGCCATCGTTTGGCATGCTTACAACATGAGCAAATTCTGCTTTAAATGATCTTAAAGTTGGAAAAGACGAAAGTATAAAATGTGAAAAAAAAAAAAAACGTTTAACCAAATCGATAAACACGTGGTCTGTTATTAAACGGAAATATTATATTATGAGGATAAAATATTGTTTTTAATCATGCGTTTGGTGGTAAACGCGAAGAGTACTGCTTGGGGCAAACGGAGCGATTGTGTGTGTATGTGTGGGTTAGTGAGTTTATCTGTAGTAAGCTATAGATTACATATTTATACGTACAATAAATATTAACGTTCGGAGAATTTTCACGAAAAGTTAAAATTTCACACTCGCAAAATCCACAACAAAACAAAAACAGACGAGACATTTCATCGTAGGTAGTTGTATATAGGTAGTTGATAAAGTGTCGTTTCTGCCGTCGGCAACGATATAAAATAAAATAATAACAACAGCGATAAAGGTGCTGCATATAATATATAGCACGAGTATAATAAAAAACGTCAATTGTAAACACTTGACTTGATCTTTTGCCGATAAAATTACGTAGGTTTAGTAGAATATGACCCGATTTAATCTATAGGAGACCAAAATTGTATGTTATCGTGTACAAAGTCTTAAGTCAAAAGTTGCAGGAAATCACTCTAAAAAAATACAAAAATCAACAAATAATAAATAAAATAAAAATTTGAAAAATCTGTATAGAATAAATATGGCTTCATGGCAATCATTTAGGTATTTAATAATTATATTATAAACGTAATTTTTTAATAAAAAAACGTTTTGTATAATATTATATTAGCTAAGTGCACTTATACGTAGGTAGGTATACTTAACTAAGAACTTTCATAAAGTGAATTAAATAAATAAAAAAGTGAAAAGTGTTTGTGTAAGTATTGATACACTTTGAGAATAATGTTAAAATATGTTCTGTAAAAGTTAAAAAAAAGTAATTTAAAAAAAAGTTTACAAATCAAACTTTTAAATCTGAGTAAACGGCTCCCTATAATTATCTTAGTTTTAGCACTCCATACATTTCATCCCTAGTATGATATTGTCGTTTATTATATTATATTTTGACAACGCGCTCTACAAATGTACGATTAGAATAAAATTAGTTAAAAAAAAAAAAAAAAAAAAACAGCATTATATATTATATATACACACTTTGCAATAGTGTAATGTATTTTTAGTTAATATAAATGAGAATAATGCATATTTATTATACACCCGCGATGACAACTAGTCTCTCGGACGGTTAATCTAATCACCTAAACCCAACCTTGACAATTTGGTGCCCGGACGCATATATAGCTTACGGAAGGCTTGATACTCAGTACCGGGCTCCTATATGCTCTATCACTTATTCGATGAGTTTTACACGATATCCGCTTGCAGCTTATAATATACTATACACTGATCGCGATCTGCAGTGCGAGAAAGCGCCGAGCCACTCCGTCCACTCCAGTGGACTCCCTGAGTATATACCCACCTATAATAATAGATACCTACATATAATATACGCACGTTCGGTGGGTGACAATAAAACACAATATTATAGTAAACGCGCGCCCGCACCCGCACGTACACACTACACCCCGCAGTGTCAACGCCGTCGTGCCCGCGGGGCGGAGATAGGCCGTCCCTTTGGCCCCGAGCACTCCGCCCAGAGCGTCGCGCAACCGCTACCGCGGTAGCCTCTCCGGCGGCGACCGGAAAACGTTTGTGTCGCGCAATTGTTGTGCCGCGTCCGTTCGTAGTAGCTCCAGGGCCGACGGCGTACACTATACAGTTGCAGTCCACGCATCACCCGTTGCCCGCACGCGCGTTTTTGCCCGTCATTGTAAGTCGTATAATATCTGCGCGGTTATCGTGTCATCGTTGTGATTTTATTTTCTGGCACTTCCCGCAAATATTTTTACGAAACCTCCCGAATTCCTGTTCTCCTCCGATATCTTACGCGTGAACGACATACGGTTTTTCGCGGCACCGATGACAAAAACGTCATCCGCGAACGACTACAATTGCTGCACCATCTTCATCGTTCTGCAGGTACGTACCTACCCGACTAAACGGATACATCTTTCTCATATATCGTTTCTACGGTTTGAAGGAAATGTACTCAATTAAATTGATCTATATTTATGTATAAATGTATGTGTGAGAATGATTGATTGTAGAGAACCCAACAAGAGGTGGCTTCTGGTATTATTATTCAACTAAAAAAATTGTATAGGGGCTTGTGTGCCCAAGGCTGTATATTTTAGAATTGATACTTTCTTATTTAGATATATTGTAATATGTTATTGACAAAAAAAGACAAAACATTTTCTCTGAATTCTTTGTACCTATTAAATAATAAAAAAAAATAAACATTTCATAACAATATCTGTGCGTATCTATTAATTGTCTGTAATTTTATTTTTAAATCGAAATTTTATAAATAATAAAATAAATAAAACGCTCCCGAGACTTTAGTTGCTACGATGCTTTATTGTCATCGGAATGACGGAATATTATCATCGTGAGAATAGCCGACGATTCGACGCGCACGCTCGTCATCACTGATTTCGTATTTCTTACAATTTCGGATTTACACGCGAATCATTTCAAGTCCCGCGATCGATGGACAAGGTTACAGCGACGACCCCGATGACATATTTTTAATCTCTTAAGCGTTCTAATAGTCGTTATATTCTTATAGAACTAAAAATGTACGTATAGTATAATATATTTTTATATATATATTTATAAATTATAATTATTAATTTATTCCTAACCTACGAGTCCGAACCGATTTTACTATTTTTTGTCTTATGAATTAGTTTTAAATATATATGTATATTGTATTATATATAATATTATAAGCATATACCTACCTAATGCCTGACACGCTTGATATCGTACCCATATATTATTTTATTATATTATAATTTGATTTGTATTGGGTGAAACGTTTTGAAAAGGTCAGTTTCTTTTCGGTGTTTGTCTATTTCCCAGGCTTTGTCGCCGCGAGCGTTTTTATTGATTTCATTTCGACATAATAAATACGGCACGAAACAAATATCGATTAAAATATAGATATGTTATAAGGTAATATTAAAGTTTTGCTACTTATTATAAAAAAAAAAATTTTTAGAAAACGACTTTCCGATCATATTCCATAGTTTGTGCGACGACCGGTCACATAACGTTATTTAAATGATACAGTCACGCACCAAAAACTGATTTTTTCAAATGTTGAGGTCTATACCTGTCAGACCCACGGATTCTAGATCTTACAAA
>VUJU01003494.1:0-25400 GCA_009835225.1 Aphis craccivora | reverse complement strand
TTTTTTTTTTGAAATGTCGATAAAAAATTTTGAAAATTTAATACAAGGTTCCTTATGAGTTGTTCTTATTGTAACTAAAAAAAAATTAAAAATCGTTAGTCACAATTTTTTTTATAAGCTTTTATAGTTCAAATTTTTACGAAATCTGTCGAAAACGCGAAAATTTGCAAGTAATTTTTAATAAGTTGAAAAATCATAAATTTTTTTGTGTTAATAACTAAGGATTAAAAATACAACACTAAGTTTTCCATAAGTTTTTCTTCAAGTAGCTATAGAAAAAACTCGAAGCATCATAATAAGAAAAATTTTAAGTGCGATGAATTTTAAATTTTTACGAAATAGCATAACGATAACGATTTATCTCAAACGATTTTAAATATTTGTTATTATTCAAAAAGTATAAGTTGTAGATACTCGTACTTGAAAATTTCACCAGTTATTTAGATTGGCATTTTCTTTACATGATTTAATTTTCAAAATATATTGACTTTAAGATCTGTTTATATAGACAACTAAAATTTTCAACTTTTATGAGAATTGTTTTTTTAAGTGTCGATAAAAATTTTGGCCCTATCAAAATACTTGAAAATTTAATGCAAAGTTTCTCATAAGTTATTCTTATAGTGATTACAAAATTATAAGAATACATAGTCACAATTTTTTTTTATTGGCATTTGAATTTTAAACATTGACAAAAATTTGTCAAATTCCTGAATATTTGCCAATTATTTTGTAGGTATATTTCATAAAAATTTTTGTATAACTAGCTAAGAGTTGAAAATTTAATACAAGGTTTTTCATAAGTTTAGCTTACAATAATTATAAAAGAACTTAAATTTTGGTGTATTCAGGCCATTAAAACATAAACCACCTTTTTCACCAACCACTGGAAATTATATCCTAGGCTGACAAATCATCTTAGTTCAGAATCGTTTTTCGTATACAATGATAACTATCATTGGATTCAAATTTAACACTTCTATGGTATATAAAAATGATTCACACGGCACCTAATGTACAGCAGAGCGGTACCCACTTGTCCGCTTTTTTTTAATTGAATTTTCGAAATTCTTAAATAATCTATAAGAACATATTTTGAAATCCATAAAAACATTTACTACTTGAGAAATTATCCCGAAAAAATAAAATCTCCTGATTTTCAAAGGATATACCTTCTTTTATACAGTAAATTATAAAGTAGATATTTTTTATAATAATATTGACATATCATAATTAAAATTTGAAGGAGTATTTTTTGAGTTACTTAATTTGTGTATCAAGGATAATAAGTTTATTAATATAAGTTAACAAAATAAGAGGTATGGTTATTTTAAAATGTTAGTAATTTATATTAGGTACCTACTCATCAATATTTATAATATTTATAAAAGATATGGTACAAGTATATTTATATTAAACTCACATTACTTCTATTTTATTATTTTTGTAATCTTAGTTTAAACTTTTCAGAAGTTCTAAAATATTATGAAATAATTTTGAATAATTTACTGTAGAAAAGATACCTACAAAAAAATCTGGAAAATTTTAAAATATAATTTTTAAGTAAGTACAGTGGAACCTCGAATGTCGAATCGGTTAAATCGGCTGAAAATAAATTCAAGTTATCGAAAATTCGAGTTATCGAGGTTCCACGTATATTTAAAATTACAAAAATAAAAATTTTAATAACTGCATTATTAAAGAAGTTACAGAAGTAGAAATACTTAATGAATCACCCTGTGTCTAGTATAATATATAACAACCAAACGGAGCGCATTTGTAAAATAATAAAATACATACAATATAATGTGTTTGTTTAAACAGCTAACGCAGAGCCGTTTCAATTAAAGCTCACTACCAGAAAATCTTTGGGTTTTACACGGCGTTTAACTTTATACACAATTATCACAGTATATATTGGTACAGTCTCCGATACGTTACGTCGTGTATGGCACACCTAAGTGTTATATGTTATACATATTATATACAACTGTGTTATTATGTTTGAATTGTAGACAGTTTTCTTAGTACAGAATCGATATAAAAGGACTTGTGATATCGAGATAAGAGAGGGAGGAAAATATAATTTCTGGCTTCTGCAGTACTACTAAGAGATCCGTCGGGCGCCCTTTAGCCACGATTTCTGTTTACCACACACAAGCACACCGAAGACGATGACAATAATAATAAAACATTTTCGACTGTCGCATTATTCGAAACTAGGTCGCCGACGAGGTATTGTGTGTGATCAAAAAAAGGTCGTGGGAGAATGCGTTCTGTTCAGATTCTGAAGCAACGATCGGTACTGCCACTGCTAAAGTCAAACGGCTTTTGTTTATTGCACCGCGTCTAGCGAGCAAGACGTTTATATATTATAAACATATATATCGTAAGACGAAACGAGACTCGGTCGTCGAATAATAAATAAATTAAACGATAGTTTATTGTTATTTTATAAATATACGTTTTGTTTTCGCCTCATTTATACATTGTGGCACTGCTGCCGGTTGCGAACTTGTAATCTCGCAATTTTGCAAGTGCGTCAGTAAATGCTGCTGAATGGTGGTTGTGATATATACACGTATACAACAAATAACAATAACACATACCTACCTAAAATATACGGTTGACTAAAAGGACAAAATGTAATGGAACGAGAGGCGTACGACAGACCCGACGTTTCGTGTGTATATTGTGCAGCAATGCACGTGGCGGTGTCGACAAGGTGATAAATTATGTTTTTTAGAAATCCATCAGTCATATGTTGAGTTCCAGGTAAAAAATCCGACGTTCACGTCAACAATTTGGCCGCATGTTTCATAGTCATCAGAAAATATGATATATATATGTATTAATATTATATAGAAAGAGAGATACATTATAAAGCTGTAGTGCGATAAATTAATCGACGACGACCGTCACACGACGATTACGAATACAATGAACCAATATATGACATTTTTATCTGGTCCTTTTTGTTTTGTATTTATATCAAAGCGTTATATATGATAACTATTACATTTTAAAGATTATAATTTATATTTTAAGCAAAAATCGAGCTATCTTAATGTGTAAGTGTGCAACGGCTTGCGGTTTTCTTAGTTGTTTTCAATGTTACGTTTACATGCTGTATTATATTATAGAAGAACATAGACGAATATTTGGTTGAATATTAATTATTTTTTTTTTTATTGTTACGAGAGGAATTACATTATCTAATGTAAATTGACTCTAAAATGTGTTGAAAAATTTAAAACAGTTTTGTAAGAATCACCTCGTTTAATACGACGGATACAAGGATTTTGTGATCACATTTTCTAGAGCGGTCACGCAAAAATTAGGTTATAAAGAGTTTTGGCAAGTATGCACATTACATTGTATACCAAGGTATCAACGCACATGTCAATTTTACCATTCAATTGAATTTATAAACATTGTTTTGAACAATTTTTAAAGATGTAAACATCAAAGTACTATCAACACAAATTTATAAACCGTATACCTATATATTCTTGAATCTCCTATATATATATGACATAAACACTGATGCTTCAAACATGCTGCAATGACTGTATAATACTTATGTTCCAAAAAATGTACACAGGATATATCACGATGATCTAACACATTTATTCAAATATATAATTGTAATGTGACATCATGATATAATATGTATTTTATAGTTAATAAATAAAATATATAACGTAACAGTGTTGCGGTTACACAACATTTTACCGACTTAATATTGTAGTCATAACCGAGTTGCATCCATAGATATAGTTACAATAATATTGATCATATTTTAAAATGTAAGTAGAATCTATCATATACATAAATACATCAATTTATTTATAAACGTATTAAAAGCATAAATACGCTTAAAAAATAAATTGATATATATTGATATTTTAATATTTTGATTATTTAAATAAAGAAATTAAAAATTTCAGAGAAAAGATAAATTCTGTTTTAATAAACTTTGGTAATTTGTACACAATGTGTATAATTTGTATAATTATGTAACTTTTTACTTTATATATTTGTAATAAAACACAAATATATATATAGGTATATACATTATACTTTTTTTTTCGGGTTTAATCGACGACCGGGAGGGGACCGCTTTCGCATTACTTCCTCCATATACATTATACTTATATATTCCGAAACTAACTTTTACGAAGTTTAAAATACTATGAAAACTTAAGTAAGTTTGTGATACATATTTAATATTATTTGTCATTAAGAACTATTACCAATTTTTTTTTTCGTTTAGTTTAATTACTAAAATTAGACGTTGTTATAGAGTTATTACTTGGAGTTTTGCTCAAAATACAAATTGAGAAATTGTGGTATTATACTTTTGACACTTTTTGTCGTTTTTGAAACTATTGTAGTTTTATTAAATGAAAAGACGAGATTATAGAAGCTTCTATTGAATTCCAAATACTCCGTGTCTTGTTTAACGAATAAAGTAGATACTTGATAGCCACAACGATAGTTTTATAGAAAACACGATTCAATATGATTACTGAAAGCTTTTATTTAGGTAAATATGAAAACATAACATAAAAAAAGACCTGTATGTTTTACAATTTTGTACATTGTGTAGGTATATGGCATCATGTTTTGTTTTTGAGTTACAATCGATTTAAAATTATCTTTGTCAGATTTCTGTCTTCATCTATAATTATACATTTTATTTTTTATTCATATTTTTCAATATAAATAATATATGAGTCATCTCAGACTCAAACTTACTTAATAACCATTTTTTAAAAAACCAATTAGAAATAAATAATAAGTAATTCTCATCGTAAATCAATCATAGATAGTAAGGATAAAAAAAAGCTCAGGGATAGTAATTCTGTCAAGAGATTACACTCAATTTGCTTTGTTTACTAACTTTGCGTTGCAGTGATTAGGTATTATTATAAGTCTCGTGAGAATTTAGTTTAGGATTGGTTACATGAATAGGTATTATAAAGGTTTATATTGTTATTTGGAAAACAATTAATCTACGGTTTATAACAAAATTGAGCTAAATTTACTATGCGAAACCACATGGTATCTATATTATTTTCAGCAATTGTTTCTACCAAGTTATAATTTTTTATTTTAGTATAATATATTCTTATGTATTGTATCATTGTGTAACAGAATAGTATAAAACAGATCCACAAACACGATATAATATAAAAGGTTACATACTTACATTTTACTCACTCTAATAGTTCATACATTATTACATACTTTATTGAGCTCACAGTATATTTGACAACTAAAATATTATAATCCAAAACATAATTGTAACTGATAATATTAACTCAATAATATTTATGTATTTATGTTTTTTAGTATAGTATGTATATAGGTACTATACTTAGTTAAACACGTGTATTTGTATTTTTTTTTTTATAATAAGCTTAATGAATTCATTGCAATTACTTGAATGTTATTTTAATAAAGTAAATAAATAAAGGTAAACAACTTGGAGGAAATGAAACTATGATTCATTAGTCATCACGAATACGTTATATAGACATAACATAAATTGTAATATTGTACTTAACAAAAATTATGTAAGAGATGCTTGTATTAAAATTATATTGGATTCAACTGTTTGAAACGAATTTAAACTTGTATGTGATTAAAATATTATAAATAATAATTATTAAAAGTATGTTTAAATAATAAACTGCAAACTATAATATAAATTATAAACAGAATCATTACTAAATACACTGAAAAATCGTTTAAAAAAATATATATCATAAATTATGAATTAACTATTATAATGCTTTAGTATAAAAGAAGTATTTCGAATAAGAGAATAAATAATTAACATAATTGTAACGAAAATATATTAAGTGCACTGTATTATGAGAATTTATTTTTCTTGCAATTGAATTAACGAATATAGTGGTTATCAAAAGGACAGCTTAATATATTTAACAGGGACCAAAGGTTATCTCGAAAAGAAATTTAATTAAATTCCAACCGTATTTTTTCCAATTTATAAGGATGTTTAAGGATTAATTTGTTTTTTCTGTTAAATATAATGATTGAATAACAAACAAAAAAAAAACCCCATGGTATTGTGGAACATAATATTATTATAATATACACAAAAAAAGGGATGTTATTTTATTCAAGTTTAATAATCCTTCAGAAATTACATTAAGCAAAGATGTTATCTGTTGATATTGTACAGTTATATGTATAACCTATAAACTTTATGCTTCTATTAATAAAATCTGTTTTTTTTTTTAAATTTAATATTTAATGAATAAAATATAATTATATTTAAATTAATATAATATATAGTACGATGCACGGTATTTTCCTTAATATCCGTTAAAGTAATATTTGTTATTAAAATTGAACAATCAAGTGCTTGTTGTTTTCCTAGATTATCAAAATAAATTAGAAGAGTGTTGATTATGACGTGTTATTATTATACGCATGATGAGTGTCACGAAGGGCGAGCGTGCAACGGTGGTGCGGTAACAACCTTTAATGTGTTAAGCGCTTTTGCGTGGAGAGTGGTAACAGTATATAGGTTTAATGGTATCATTTGAATAATAATGCCATTTTATGTTTTTAACGATTTTTAAGTCATGGTTCGAAACTTACGCGCACATACAACAAATGTTAATAATAAAACGCCAAAAGCTTTTACGAGCATGATGGTTGCCGAATACGCGTTGTAAGTATAACGTACATAGCGTATTACTCGTGCGTGTGTGTGTTTATATTATATTTATGCATCATGTCTCTATTGTACCGCGAAAATGTTGTTTTTTTTGTCTATTCAGACGTATTGATGATGGTCGTTATGTAAGATAAATAAAGATAATTTTCTAAAATAATTATAAGTAATACTGTAACAGACGATATTATTACAATATATTGTTTAAACTACTAAACGCATTGAAGTCGAATGAACAATAAACGGTTTATTGAATACACATTTTTTTATTATTCAATGGTATGACATATTATTCTAAATTCACTCATAAATATGTATAATCAGTAGATATATTAATATGATTGTATAAAATGCATACAACATGTATTTATTTTTTCTGATTTATAGTATCTTTAATTTATATATATATAATTAAGTTTAAGTGAAGGTTATAAACAATATTCATTTATTATATATATTTATAATTTGAATACAAGAATTTTGAGCCAGATGATTCGATCACTTGCTTGTGCTACATTTAGGAAGTCACTAATACATATTAACTTTTTTCAAGTGTGTAAGTGATTTTGTCGACCAGACGATGAAATTGGTATATGATTGAATAATCGTAATGAAAACCAAATTAGATATTGGGGAGGTTAGCTAGGGTTAGGTTAGGTTAGGTTATATTAGGTTAGCTGCAATGGAAAGTAGGGTATATTTTAAGATAAGTTTTTTGAAGATCTTTCAAAAATAGTCAAGACGAATAATAATAGGCCTATTCGGAAAGTCGAGAGAGGTTTCCTTTACTTGAGAATTGTAAGGATCACAGAGAATATAATATATTTTTACATGAATTTTACAATATTAAATAGAATACACTAAGGCATAAATAGTTTTCACGAATTGAACCAAAATATGGTCTATTTAGACGAGTATTTTATTCAGCAAAAATATTTTTTGAACAAAATATGAATAGTAATATTCATTAGGTACTATATATTATTATATTTTCAACTGAAAAATAAATTATAACCACTTACAATAAACTGAATAAACATTATTAATAATTAACAATAAATTCTAAATTAAAATATATATATTTGTAGTACGCTATTGTAATATAGTAATGTAAATTCAAAAATGAATAAAATTAGCATTTAAATAAAAATGCATTTCGCTACCTAACCTAACCCAGGTAAACATTATTTCACTCGCCCAAAACAATCACCCATCAAACACCACGCCAAAAAAAAAATTAATATAACTATTTACGTCATATATCGATAATTATTATATAAAATACACTCAAATCAATGAAAATCATAAAGCAAATTTATTTCGTTTGAATTTAAAATATATAGCACACACGTGTCAATAACTATGTATGTGCCAATACAAACAATTCTCAGTTTATTTACAAATATTTTGGTTACATATCACTACCTATGCCAAAATCATTTTCACAATAAACAATAATTAATAATAATAATTTCAATACTATCAATCTTGTTTACGCTTAACTCTCATTTACACTAATTTCAATTTTCATTAGTAAAAACATGTCATCATTTATGAAAAGTTGATGTTTGTAACTATTCTCCGTATTTTTTGAACAATGATCATATTTTATTTCTAATTATATTGGTATACAGATCAGAAAAATTTCCTCTTAGAACTTCGAACCAGTATTCAGCTGGCTGGAATTATACCTTTAAAGTTTAGACATGAGTGGAGTGATGGACTGACATATTGTTGGGCAATATTGTGCCGAGTTGTGACGCTCAATATTATGTCGCAATTTAGGCGTATGGATTCGTAACAATAATAACACAATATTGTATTATTATAGATCAAATAAATCGGGAGGCCGTGAAGAAGCTTATAAATAAGAGACGGCAGTGTATAGGCTTTCACGCGCGGTAGGTCGTCGCGTGGTCTCCGGAATGAATTCTGTCGGCGGTGAACCACCAAACGTGGTCTAGAGCTTAATCCGCTTATTAATATATAATACGAAATACAATTACATTATAATGTGCGTATTATATTGTTATAATAGAATCGTATGCACGCGAATATACAGACCCAGCTTAGGTTATCTTTCGTGGGTGGCATATACCTTTTACGACCAGTGCGTTTGCACTGTGCTGTGTGATTATTTAATACAACAATTATATGAATATATCGTCGCGATACTTGAACACTCAACTCCGGTGTGGCTCATTAAAACAGGGTATGTGTGTGTGTGTGTGTGTGTGTGTGTCGAGTAGATCTGAACGCGACCGCAGGCCACGTTGTTCGCCACCGCCATCAATCCGTAGCGTGTTAAATCGATTCCCGCAGTAATAGTTTTTAATTATATACGTGTCAATTTAGGATTTGCATTCGAAACGATGTATCCTTAACGCTTCCGCGACGTGTTATACACCCCGTCACGCTGGTATCGTCTTCTTGCATCGTTTATTATTATTATTGCTAAAATAATAATAATACGTATTATCGCGCAAAATCCCGCGTACATTGTAACTGTATGAATCTGGCAATTTTTTTCATCAAGAATAACACTATTTACAGGTGTTTTACGTCTACCGGCATTACTCATGCACCACAATTATATGAGAAGAAACTTGATAAGTAATTCTGTATTCGTATTATGTATAATGTATAATATTTATATATAATATATAACCGGGCTACGAGACTATGCTGATGTACCTACAAAAACATGCACAGTGCACTTACATCGTACATATTATTATTATTATTATTATTATTATTATTATGTTCACTTTTAATAGTATACGAATAGTTATGGATAAACGACATAATCAAACCAGTTACGTGCCGAGTGTTATTTTAATTTAAATTTCTTCATTTAAAACGAATTTAGAATTCACTCTGTTCTTTAAATCGAAAAGAAAGAATTAAATTTAAAAACTTTCAGCGTGTAAAATAATTATTACATTTTTTTTCATAAATATTAATACAGAATTACACAATTTAAAAGAACACTGATTTAATTGGATAAATTATTGTTTCCGACCAAATAATTTGTTTAATTTATATATTGGGTTACCTAATATGGTTGTTCTTAAACAAATGAAAATCAAAAATTAAATCATCATATTATGTATCATAGTATGTATCACTATTGTGTAACGATAACTAATTTATTTTCAACTTATTATAATTTATAATATAAAATGTTATTGACTGGGTAGTGACCAGTGGGCGAGTGTCCAATATGGACTAGACAGCTTAAAACATGGAAAATATAATATAGCTATAAGAGAAGCATTATTAAATTATAGTTTTTATAATGTCTTACCGTTATTTTTTCAATGGATTTTGGATTTTCGACCTTAAAAATCTTAACCAACAAAACTGAAAATAAAAAACAAACGAAACGTTCAATTAAATACATGTCAAAACATGAAATTAGCCTACACCACTAGATAAATTTACACAATAGTTAATATTTATTAATGAGACTTAAAAATACGAATACTATATATAATCATAAATAGTAGGAAATTAATATACACCGTATTATGATATTATATACAGAGTGATTCTTAAAGCACTCTTATTAGTCATTATTTCTGATAGTTTTTATTGAATTTGAAATATGTTGAACATAAAATTATTTTTTTATTATGATCATCACTAATGATAATATTATTATTTATTAGGTACTATAAAGTTTATTTTATGTTCCTATAATAAAATTAATGTCGTTAAATTAATAGTTTATTTGATTTACAATTTTATTTTTGTAATTAAAATTAGTGCAGACATTGTAAATGAATGCAGCACGATTTCATGGATATACTGCTGTTTTACACTTTTTAACCAAACTTCAGACACCTAATACAACGTATAAACCAATTTTAATAAAAACATAACTATTCGTTCAATATTTTATCATACATATTTTAGAAACATTCTGCTCAGAATATGACAATTAAAATTCAGATTGTCACTAGAGAGTAAAAGTAAATTTTAAAAATATGATGTTTATATAATAGAGAGTATATTATGTAAATAGGTACTATAACGACGGAATAAAAAAACTTTTTTTTTTTTTAAATAGGTAAACTTTATAACGAGAATAACGATTGCGCTAGATGTTAAAACAATCATGCTGTATTACTACAAGTATACAAAATATATTAAATAAACTGTAAGTCTCAGGATAGTTTACACAATTAGTTCGAGTGGTAACGTATTATAATAGTGTAATACAATCATGGATTACGTGATGGATGAGCGTTTGGCTAGTAGCACTGTTGCGTGTACTGTGCTAGAAAGGTAAACATATAAGTCTTGAAATTAAGTTAAGCTCACCATTGGACGTGTGTTATTAAATTATAGCCACAAGTCATATACAACCCTTTACGCGCCTGTCGATAGAGCTCTAAATTGTATACAAATAATATATATTTTATATTTGCAGTTTATAATTATATTATAGTATGTATACATATTTTTTGTATCGTTGTATTCCGCCATCACTACCGCGTTGTTTATCTAAAATTAAAAATTTGAAGCGATTACCCCATAGAAAGTTCTTATTTTTATTTACATCTAAATGTATAAGTGTGTCGAAGTATTTGAGGAAGCACTATAATAATTCGGGTAGTTCTGAGTAACGGGTCCACGATATTTACACACGTGCGCTTATAATAATACGTTTAGTTGTACTTATACTTAATATACACAGTTAAGAATGTATCGTATTTTATTTTTATTCTTTATTTTCGTTAAAACGACCAATATTTTGTTTTTGGTGTTTCTTCCTTACTCTATTATATTCATTAATTGGTATATAATAAATATGTATTACTTTTTCCCAGTGGTGTTAGGTATACCTGGATAATTAATTCATAGTTACTCTTCACCGACAGACATAATAATATAATATCTGTATACGTAGTTGTACCAGTTTTTTTTTCAAACGTTACTTAATTTATAGCGTTTTATAATCGTATACATCATAATATATATATATATATATATAATATGATATCAGTAACAAAATAATACCTATCATGTTCCTCTGGCTACCCAAGTTTTCGGTTGAATCACAGTGTTTTATTCTTGATTAAAAATATATATAGGCAATAATTATTATATTTATTACTTTCTATAAATGGTCGTTTCAACAATCACTGCGTGTATAGAAATTATACATTTATACATAGTTTATACGCCTAAAGATTTTTTCAGATTATTATAGATAGGCACCTGGTGAATTTTGACATACCGTTTCACACACACTGGCATCGTTTTTATACGTCTATCATATTACACGACGCTCGTTACCTTGACGGTCCTGTTTTAGCTATATACAATAGATTAGCTTCATAATATGGGTTCAATGATTAATAATGATGATAGTGTTAAGACTTAACGCGTTAACCGTAATGTCTTTGTTATTAAATAAGACAAATAGCCGATCGGTAATATATTTTACGGTATATAAAGAGACGTATAGAGATTATATAGAGATCCAATGCTGTGATTATCCTATACTATATAGTATATATATATATGTAGTGATGTGTACTTCTACTGGCGATGGCATCCCGTTATACGTACATTTAATTAAATCGGTTGACTTTTTTTTCGTTTCTTTTACAGTTATTACAACATTATGAATACATATACACATTTATACAAGCGAAATATTACGGCATAATATACACTGCGAATACTAAATAGTAAATGCACTATTGATAGATACTGTGCCAAATTATATTCGACATATTAAACGCAGAGCACGCCCGTCGCCCACGTTGTTAAACACACATTACCACTATGCGTAACATTCGTATGTGTGTATATATATATGTGTGTGTGTGTGTATTCATATTACTGGCAGATTGCAATCGATAATTCATTTGTAAGATTAAAAACATATATATCCGACCAAATTAACATGGCAAAACAACGCCTAGACAAGAGATATACGCGCAACGATTTTATATAGTATAGTGTTAATGTTATATTATACGCAGACAATAATTACTGGCACTAAAACAGCCATGACTGTACGATAACATACGTTGTAGGCACCTACACTATGAGTAAACTACGAGGGACCGTAATAGGTAATTAATATTATATCAATAATATAGTATTTTGATACGTACTTATGTCTTTAGTGTTGCTTAAGACAACAATATAATATAACAATGGAGATTTTTTATCGTGTTTTGGATGCCTAAAACGACGAGGTAAATATAATACTACCTACGTAATTCACATCATAATATTCGTCTACAATTACTAATTAGTATGAAGGGTGCATCAAGCAACACTTGTATAGGGCACAACATAATTGTATATTAACTCTAAAATGTATATATCTATAAAGTTAGTTGTGACAGTTAAAACGTACTAAACTACACATTTTGGGAAAATTTCAAATTTTTATTTATTTTGGTTAGCCAATGCGCAATATCACCTAAGTTGTTTGAATAACAACCCGTTTGTTTCCGTTACTTTATAGATCTTTATTTTTTTAAGTAATTTTGATTTATTGATCATAAAACGAAAATTGACCTAGTTATAACTTACACCGGCATACCAAATTTCTAAATAAATATCTGTATAAGTATGAAAATTGTATAATACATATTTTACAGTGACCAAGTTTTATGTAATTTTTTTCATAGTAAATAATTTATTATTAAACCTTTTATTGTTCATTTTTTAACGCTCTACTTTCATTGATGTACATTATTGAAACTTTTCGTTTTGAAAACGATACAACTGTTAAAATATAATGTATAAATATAATATATTATATATTTTTTATAAAAGGTTTCAATTAGCCATCATTTGAAGTTTGTGCATGTATAAGCACATATTATTTTTGCCATTTGATACTTATTGAAAATATTAAACCGTTAGGTATATTATAATATGTCGGTGTCGTTTAATATTTTCATATATTTGAAATATGATTTCGATTTCGGTGTTCTTTGAACCCTATATAATAACGTATATATAATATTATATATTATTAATTTTTAAGTATTAAGTATTGCTCCTTCATATATGAAAAATACAAACAGCTAAACATTAAAATGTAAGACTTTGGGTGTTTTCAATTCGTCAAAATATTCTTTTATTCCCCCCCCCCCCCAAACGTGCAACGAAAGGTGAAATTCATTGGAATATATACTCATCTTAGACACTCCGGCAAAAACGAGAGTATTATAACGCCGTACAGCAGACAACAAACAATACGAGGAAGGAAAAAAACAACTCCCCGAGGCAGCTTTACGGTTAATGCCGTTTTCCTTATTAAATTTCCTTCATTCCACACCATATATCACTGTTGTAGTTTGCGTTATTTTACACGGCTAATGATCAACTTACGGGTGCGCAAAAGCCCGGAGGATGCGATACGCATGGCCGAATTCAAATGGGTGTGCGCCATTTGTTGATCTACATCCGCGGAACGATGTGACCCACGTAAACTAATTTAGATTTCGAGTGCAAACGCGGGTGGCCTTTAATCAAAACCATCCATCGTTCGTTATGATTAGGGTGCACGACAGACGCGACGTTCTTATAACATCGTGTTATCGTTTAAGGAAGGTCGTCTCGGTAGTAGGTAGGAATAATCTACCTGCATGGCGTACTATGTACTACATAGGTATATCTCGATTCACGAATTATTATTATAATAACCATTTCATCACTAGCCGCTCGGGGCGAATTCAACCCCTCAAGCGTGACAACATAACAATAACGAGCACCACCGCTACAACGAACTAACGAACAACTTCGGAGAAAACTCCGGTTTTAAGAAATAATTCTAGGTAGGTACATATAATTTTATAAATTATTTACGCGATGCGTTGGACCGAGAGCTTTAAAGATTTGTGCCGGTAATCCGCAATTGACTTTGTGTAATTAGAAAACCGTATAACCATCCAGAACGATAAAATCAAATGACAATTCACCAGTTTTACAGTCGAAACAAAACATAAAATATTCTAACTTTTAATTATTTTAACTCTGGATTATTTTGTAATCTGGATTTCAAAACTTAAACGCTAAACTGTGCGATGCGTATAAATTAATTGGGTTGATTAATAAAAATAAACATACAAATCGAATAACGAATTTTAAAAATCGTGTTTTCGAACATGCAGCTGTATGCAGGGTAGGTAGTTATAAACATTTAAGCTTTTGCAAACAATAAAGATAATATAAATATACATAATCGATACATTCCAATGCGAATTTAATCATTCGTATACGCTGCGATTAAAAATAAAACCATGGGTATATTATAATGTGTAAAATATATAATATTATAATTTATGCGTTATACCGGCTCCATGCGCGTGTATTAAGCAAAATAAAAACGGACAAATCTAGTTCATAAGTAGTTCAATATTGTTATCCGATAAATAATCGAATTCAAACTCGTTAATTTGCGCATTCGCATTGATAGGTACAATGTTTGCATAATGTTATTAATAATGTATACCTACGCATATTCTGTGTATGAAACATAATTGTGCGCGAGAACCTAAACGACGGTAATATAATATTTTGTCGAATAATATTCAACTCGTCAAAAATTAAATTGGTCCATTGAACGTGCGTAACGCATCTATAAACTAGGTATGTAAACCTAAAATCGAGCATACGAAGAAACATTATGAACTTTTACAGAGTTCATACTGGTAGTGCGTATAATATGACGCGGAAGAAAAAAAATATACGTATAAATAAATAAATAACACCAATAGTGTAGAAAAATCCGCCTTTGGAAATCCGATGATTACTGGTCATGTGGTGAGTGCTCGGGGCGATTATTTTCGTTGCACAATGTATAATTATCAACTCTGTCTGTGTCGGTCTTTGTGGCGTCCGTTTGCAGTGTTATACATTTCCACCGTTATTATATTATACAGCAACGGCGGCAGTTCAAGAGGAGACTACGCGCATTGGTATCGTAAATGTAATATACACACATATATATTATATACATATTATCATTTGGGTATGTATTTATAAGTTTAAAAAAATTAAATTAAATTATTAATAAATTTACACATACGTTTATACATAATCCGCACCCAACTGTAAAATCGCACATAACTTCGAACATTTTCACAACCATCTATGCCATGTGGTATAATATGCAACAATCCATTGTAACTACATAATATGAATTATATTGTGCTCGAGTGTAATGAAAAAAAATGACTCGAGTTCTGCCGAGAATTAGAGAGGTACTAGCAAAACATATTATATTAAAACAATTAAAATATATTTACTTAATATATTAACTATATACAATATTATAATAACATTTTATCTGTCATGAAGTAATATGTACTTTATAATCATCAATCGAGTTCAATATAAAATAATCATTGTATTTTATGAGTATTATTTTTGTAATTGAAATTTGAAACTAATTTTGACGTACATTCATTCAATAGTCATTAAGGTATAATTTAAATACTTAAATTTCATTCAATAAATTACCTAATTAATATTTATTAGGTTTTGTTTAAATTTTAATATCCAATACTTAAACCATTTTATAGGTATCATATTTTATTTTTGATTTTATGTTCGCTTCGTGCGTACGATTTAAAATAATATTATGAACTATAGACAAAAATAATAATAATCAGATGAATTTCATTTAAAATATTCAAAATATTTTTAAATAAAATATGATACCGTATATAATAAGGAGCGCTTCATTTATTATGATTTAAAGTATTATTAATTTAACTAAATTAACAATTAAAATTGTTTGATTTTGAGTTGCTTAAAAATTTAAAATAAACCATTTATAAAAAAATAATATATATTGTCAATATTATAAAAATCTTATTATAAATTTACATCGAATACACATATTTATAGACTATAGTTATATTATATATCGTTTTAAAAGTTTAAGACGTGGGTGGCAAGTTGGGGAATTTATGCTTAACTGTAGACTGGCGATACAAAACATAAAAATAGTCAGCCATTTTGCACATATTTTATACAATCTAATTATTATAGTATACACCTACTCTGTTTTATAACAAAATATTATCAAACTAAACACCACTACTTAAAATTCTATTTTTAAGTTGTATGATCCATGAAAAATAATAATTAGGCAATATCAATATATCGATATTTTTCTAATTTATATTAACCCGTTTAATTTTATTCGTATAAATACTACGAAAATATATTTTTTAACCCACGATGCATACTTTATAATTATGCATTATTTTATTGTTTACCGCGTACTATAAACGTGTAGTACATAAGCGTTTTAACTAATGAAAATCCTGTTATGTAGTTTTAAGTTACCAGAAAAATGGATTAATTTTATTATTAGCAATATGAGTATTGAGTACCAATATCTAGTAAATATCGATTCATTTAATTAAATTTGTACAAACACAGAGTAAATACATAATAATGCTTGAAATAGAATAATACTCATGATTATCATAAATATTAAATACTTATTTTATATAATATACAATATTACTTAAATAATAATATAAAATACGAATATTTATGAATTTATGAAAAAAATAAAAAAAACTATAGTTTTAAATATGCTATGTATGATTTCAGTATTATGATGTAATGATGTATGTTACCCAACAAACCTCCATTATCAATAACCAACCAAGCTTAAAAGAGTGAGTTTAATAGATAATATGATAATATCCCTTTAAATTTAATATTATTACGGTAGCTTATATTATTCATATTATATGAATGTAAGTGTTATATGATTATTAATTATTATTTATATTTTATCATTACTATTTTTACTACATACAATTAAATAACACAAAAACTAATCGTTATTCAAGTAGGTATTGATTTTGATACTCTAAAGTTTTCAAAAACAATATCCGTTAAAGAGAAATAATTTTCTTTACAGAAGGGAGCTCGTCGATTAAAAAGTAGAATTTCGTATCTTAATAAGACACGCTTTTTGAGTAGTATAAAAATCTCAAGAATTTGAAATACACGGTATTTAAGCGCTGTGTTTGAAAATTCCAAAAAATCAGATTTTGAATAACTATACTATGCCCTTTAAAAGAAGAAAAAGTAGGCGTGCATGTTCGGAGAATCAACCGGTATATTATAATAGTGGGTAGATAGACCAAAGACACGTTTTTACATCGATTTGTCAAACGCGCGTTGAATACGGCCACAACTTACAACGGTGGTGATATACTATATTATACCTATATCTTTAACATGAGTCACAAGTGAATTGTTACAAAAAATCTGTTCGTCGTATGCACAAAGCACACGCACGAGTCATTCTATACGTTGTATTATAATTGTAATGATGCAGCAACAGTGATTATACTCGTTGTAGTTTATTAGCTTCTACTCGGAACACATCGCGTGCTGTTAAGAAAACGATCTTGACGTTTTTGTCACGCAGGTCGTCGTTTTGGGCGTCTCGAAATGTGCTAGTATACAAACACTCGTTGCAGTCGATTATAATTTATTACTCACCGGTGCAAAATAAACTATGACGATGATTATAATACGGGTACGAGCCACGGTGTGCCCAAGTTGCGATCGCGTGGAGCTTACACAAATTAAACAGCAGTTACACGTGTATAATATCTATGCTACGTACCTACACCGCAAATATGTATATTATATATTACGTGTGAGTACAACGGTGGGTAGGTGTACGCGAAAACGCGTTGCTGGTCTAATGAAATTATTTTATTATTACCATTATTATTACGGCCACAGAGTGGAATGACTGAACGCGTGTGTATCTATTATAATACAATATACCTACCTATTATTTTGTACCACGGCATACTTTTCGTCTGATCCTAAACGGAGATTTAATGCGCTCTATGACGTCCGTACCTTTATATAACGTACGTCGAACACTGTATAGTATATTACAACAGATTACTAGATATCACCACGACCTACTATAATAAAACGCGTTCTCGACGATTCTCTGCACCCTAAACACTCTAATAATAATAGCTGTATAATAACGTTCGGGGAAATGTACGTTAAATTGTATTATTACGCATATTATTCGGTATCTAATTTGTTGGCAAATGTTGGTCGAGTATTGTATAGCGTTAGTGCCGACATAAGATCGATAATCGACTTAAAGTGTGTAAGCTTACGTCATAAATTTTTGACTAATAGCCCATCAAATTATTGGCATTTTAAAGGATACGCTTAAAATTTATCAAACACCTGTAGAACTTTTAAATTTAAATATTGAAATTGTGAATTCGTTAGTATTACTACAAAATTATATACTATAGTATCGTCATCAGTTAAACCACCTCCACCAGTAAAGGGGACAACTTTTTTGATACAATGAATTCGTTATACTTATCATAAAATTTAAACTATTTAAATTTACTGCAGTTTCCTTTCTTAGGACTAAGTTTTATGTAAGATTGACTATTTAAACTAATCATTTCGTACAATTCATATTTATGAGACTTATAAACGAGAAATAAAACGGAATGACATAAGTTTATAATACGTAGTAGATATAACTGACTGTATTTGTCAGATTGACGAATAACCTGCAATGCCTTTCCGGAAGTACACTACCGAATATCGCTTCACCTAATTTAAGAACAATCGATTGTCAATCGTTAATATAATTAATCATAAGAATATATTATATAATAATATATAATAATAATATAATAATGGTTACCATAAAGGACTATGATAGGATGATATAAATCAGTAAAATACATGGCTGGCACCACTATCAGTTAGAAACAGTATTAATTAGGTTTATAATCGGGATCAATATATTAAATAAAAAAAAAAAAGATGTAATAATAATAATAATTATATTTAATTCAGCTCGTCAAATAAAATAATGCATTTTGAAACGAAAAACTATAAGTGGCATAACGATAAGAACATTGTTATTATATTATATACAAGATATTATGGAAAATAACTGTACTAACGTTACAGGTACATTATTGATTAGTAATTATTTACTCTTAAAATTGAATATATAATTTTTTTTCTACTCGTTCAACAAGCAGCTATTTTATTTTGACTTATAACATACATAATATTTACATTCGTGTAATTATAGCTATAGAATGTAAACCAACTTATTATTAACAAAATTAATAATCCACTTTCTCATTCCATGGAATATTTCACAGAATACTCGAAAGATATTGGCCCAAAGACTTACTAAAATAATAAATAATGATACATTCCCTAGTCTACCGAATGGTTTCCCATTAACGCGAGTATTCGTGTTATTTGTCAATAATACAATATGAATCGACATCGTATATTGTCAGTATACCTAAACATATAATACCATAAAGTTTCATTTATAAAAAGTTTCATTATAATAATACTCATAAATATCAACAAAAAAAAATCATAATAAAACATATTAAACTAGTTATGATTAGCGATAAGATAAATGTATAAAATAATTCAATTTCAATATCTTATGACGATTTTTCTGTTGAGTAATTACTACTATAAAACATAAATGCATGCCGGATACGTATTCGATTACGATCGTAATAAATTATCATTGACGAAAATTGTAGTAATCGTTTTAAATATAAAATCTACTATATCCTATTATCCTATATAATATGACAGCACACGAGGTTGTAACTAAATATAATTTACTATAATGGTACGTTAGTACATATTATTATACATAATTATAAAAAAAACTAGAAAAAAATCAATTTAATACAAAAGCGTATGAGTATAATATGTTATTGGTGAGTACCAAACTATTAATGTATTAATAATAGATCATATACAAGTATAAATATATAAACAATAATAATAATACATAACATATACAATACAATAAACTAAAATTTCATAATTTACAATATCTTTTATTACAAAAATTGTTTAGTTTTCATTAAAAGCATCCTACGTCGTGTTTTGATATCTTATGATGGTTTTACGTTGTAGGTGCAATTAGTAAATATATTACATTTTCAATCCATACTGCTACAATTATCCAATAATTTTCAGACATTGTACGTATTTGTAACTTTTAATTGTTCTTAGTGTTCTTACGATATATCGATATACGTGGTGCACATATTATGCCCTATATTATATGTTGTCTCTAGACTTGTTTTTACGATTTTTTTTTTTTTTTATAACGATTATAATATATATATTATATATATATACTGTTATCCATCTAATATCATCTGATTTTTTTGTACAATATCTATTACATAATATTGATACACTATGTTTATTATTACGTTATAGAGCTCAGGTTCGTGTATTGAATAAATAAAAAAATATAATTAAAATTGTTAATTACAGAATGGGAGACAAGAACTTCTAAATTATAATCACCCGTTAAATTGTGTTTATATAATTAACAGTTTATTGTACTTCCATTACATATACATATACAACATACATACATATTACTATTCATTGTATAGATTGTAATTTTTTATAAATAAAGCCAATTAAAAAAAAATATATATCATAGTTCGTTAAAAATCAAAAGCATCATACGCATAAATTATATACTACAAAAATTATAAAAAATCGAGAAATTCACTATTATTATTAATATCAACATTAATTACGATAAAATCACTACCTAGTTAATTCTATCACGATAAGCTTATTTCTTTCAAGATATATAAATATTTTTACTTATTGTTTGTATATTACTAATTGTACATACCTTTTATAACAACCATTGATAATTTATCAATTTACTATTGTTTTGAAATCTAACGTGGTTGCGGTATAATCCATTTGTCAGATTTTATACTTGACATGAAGTTTTATTAAAAACAACATGTCGTTGGATCATTTAAAGGTTTAAAATGAAATGTTTGTGTTCTAGATTCTAATTAGATATATGTATTTGAATAACTAATAAATAAATGCTTAGATATTTTTCAACTGAAAAGATTTCATTTTTTCCACAAACCTGTATTATATTTCTTTGCCACAAACAAATTGAAAAAAATAATACTAGACATTTAAATAATTGAATACATTTATCTTATTCGTTCAATTCCAAATTTTTTAGTTTTTGTATTTTGGAAATTGTTCAGTATGAAACAGTTTAAACAATGCGAGAAGAATTTATGTTTTATTTAAAAAATGATGTATAAAAATAAAATAGTTTTATTCAAAACTCCAATAGATCACCATGGCCATAATATTATGCTCCTAAATAATTATATACCACTAACCTCGATCAAGAAATTCGTTACTCAATATCGTTATAATTTGACCCGTATATATTAATACAAAATAAATAAATTGTTACTTATGACCAAAAATATTCAACATTATTTTCTATTAAAATAAAAATAAATAAATTTAAAACGGATACCGTAATATTATTATAATAATAAATAGTGTCATTGATTGCTGTTGCCGCAATCATACGCTCCATTTTCACGATACAACAATACAATTATTAGGAGAGAGGGTTGTAACAATAATATATAAATGTTTATCGCCCTCAAACCATAACCTAGAAAATGGTCTAGGGCGCCACTGTCTGACATATCACGTATATCATATTATATATTTATACTAACTCATTCACCATTTTCGATACTACGTCCGTTATAGACGTATTGAGAACGACTATAATACTCGGCGAATATGAACTAAAACGAACGAAAAAAATTATCGAATATACTGTTAAACCCGACAAAAATACTTGTGTACGCGGTAAACGCAGTATATTCGTAAAGCATTAATGGACTTGCATTCAAACATTGTTTGTACAATCTTTCGACGTATAATGTGTTCGTGGAATTCACTCAGTGCCGTTTACACGACGATTAAGCTTTCGTTTTCGAGATTTATAGGCAAAACCCTAAAACCAACCTAGCGCAATACTATTATAATGGCTCACTGCCGTTAGCCATTCACATAATTAGCGCAGGTTGTCACAGTAACCACATGTTAAGGGCCAGGAAATTGAAAACATTGCCCGTTACCTTTTCTCTTTATTGAAGGTGAAACCCGAAGCATACAGATAATAGTATATAATATTATATATAAAAAATACCGATATGGCTATGTGTAACTTACAACGTTTATTAACCTAATATTCTTACACGTATATAGGATTTTATCTGTTTGTTTACCAACAAACTTCACTTGGCAATATATAAACTATTTAATTCGACATAATACAAACTTTAAGGTGTAGTTCAATGTTACGCTTGTCGTTTTAAGATAATGCTATCACATAATATAATATATTATCGGTTTTAATATACTTTTTATAACATATACAAACATAATTTTTATTACATATTATTAACCATTTAAGAATACTTTAAGTAGAAAACTATATTTATATTTAATCCCCTTAAAAGCTATAATATTATAAGTGTTTTGTATGATGTAAAAAGTAAAATAAGGAGAATATTATATAAGTACCTACATTTTTTATGCATTAAAAAAAAATATGTAAATAATTCGAAAGTAGGTAACAAAAAATATAAATAAATTCTGCCTCTAAAGAATGAAAAAAGTCAAATCTAATTTTGATACCTTTTGAATAAAGTTGAAAAAAAATTTAAATAAAGCTCTTTGATACTAAATTATCCAATTTTAATAATCTCCAATTATTTAAATGTTCTCTTTATGAAATAGTATATAATGACATATAATCAGTTGGTATGGTGTTTTTAATTATAAAATATAAGTAATAAATAACCGAGCTGAAAGTTGAAACGCGACACATTCATAGTATTTAAATAAAATTTGATTGAATTTTTTAAATTTTTTTAATAAAAATCGAGCTTTGGTAATAACATACTTATCACATTTTAATTTATCGCAGAATAGACATAACTGGTTTCAAAACGGAATTTCCACGCTATATTTATGAACACAATGAGATGTGTATAGATTAAAATATATTAGAATGTTTAATGTAATATATTAAACATTTCAATAACTGAAAAACGACTTATAAAAATTTTAAACAAGTACATTAAAATTAAAAAAAAAAAATGCGCACTTAATTATTTACAGTGCAAAATGGAACTTCTCATTTGAAAAGCATAATATATTTGTATCAACACGAAACACTCATTAAAAAGTACTTAAAATTTAAATAAATTCATTATCAAATAAAAAAAATATGAGGGTGAAATCACTCTGTACAGACTAGTTTAATACAGGCCAATTATATCCAACTTAAACGACCATTAATATATAAAAGTAGATGATATATATGTGTGTGTGTACTTAATACCTATACAAAAATTAAAATTTACCTAAATGAGAAAGTTATACATTTAAGATTATTGAATGACGCGTAACTTGAACTAGAAACGTAAAAAATTAAAAAAAAAAGTAAACCATCAGTAGAATTTTGTCCGGTGTGACGATGCTATGTCGTATGTATATTCAATTTTCCCGCTATTAATAAATTATATTTACGAGTGCGTACTAGTAATATTTCATGTACGAGGTAAGCTACTCAACATGTAATATGATGTCCGTTTAATGGTTTAATGGATTAGCGAAAACGAGTTTTGAAATTCGGAAAAAATAAAAAAACACAGCAACTATCTGTGCTAAACGCTTGCCAGTAATAATATACCTACACTTGCAAATATTTTGCAAGAATGTGTAACCTAAGCTGATTTACGGGCAAATTATTGATACTTTTTAGGGCATCATAAAATTGAATGACTGTAGTATAATGTAACTATGTTTGACATAATGGTCGTCGGCGGCGCAGGTGCCCAGTTATTATTACCATTTTATTCGACCATATCGTTTGTTATAATCTATTTATTACGGTTATTATTATTACTACTATATTTTTTTTTCGGTACCGACTATTATACGCGGTCATATACAGCCGACAGCCGTCTTCCGTACATCATATACAGCAGGAGAAGTAAATAACATAATATAATTCTCTACGCGTCGCTGTCGTCTCCGGCAATAATTACCTAGGTAATTTATATGGCGCGCTGCTCGTCCATGCGAAAAAAAAATGATAAATCGTTCATAAATTATATTCGTACCGACACACACAAGCACACGGACACACTTCTACATAGTTTTGGCGTTTTCTCAGAGCAGTCGGCAACAAAACGTGCGCTCGCGCGCGCGCCCGCGAAACTAGTTTTAATGATAATTCAATTATAGAGTTCCACCTTCGCTAGTCGCTGCTCGCTGCTTTCCGGTGGTTGTCCGCGATATTATTACACCTACCTAACACTCAGTATGTTTTATGTCTGTTTTGCATGTATGCACGCGCATTGCAATAATAATAGTTAGGATAATATCGGTGATATGTATATTTTATTTGAGATTTTATGTACTTAACTGAAAATAATGTTTTTGTATTTTAGAAGTGTAAACAATTTTGAATGCATTGTGCACATGCAAATGTAGGTAACACTAAAAATAAATACTAATACAGAATTATATACGGGAATAAAATCAATCATGCTCACTCCCTTTTTCTTCTCCGACAATGCTGCTGCAGTTACTAAAAATCAGTTTGTTTGAACTTTCAATTGCACATAAAGGGAATTGTTTTTAAAATGCTTGAGACTTTTTGTACTTCTCGACAATAGTGTATTTTGAAGATAAAAAATACTATTTTTCAAATTACAGCCCCCTTGCCCACTATTAATATAAAAAAAAAAAA
>VUJU01003493.1:0-25400 GCA_009835225.1 Aphis craccivora | reverse complement strand
GCCAATAAGGTATGCATTTTAACATTTGAAAAAAACTTAAATGAAAATTCAAACCCAAATGTCTTCAGAATTTAAATTAATTTACCTTCCATTTTTCAAGTAGATAGGTACCAACTGATTACAATAACAATTTCTTCAACAATACATAAAAACTTTCTCTCGATTCAAATAAGCCTGTAATGTGTGTGGTAATGGTGCAGGTATGTGAGTCGTAATGGTAAAGCTCCTCGCTACAAGTCTGTGTAATAGCCATTACTTTAGCACTTCGTGACTTTACACTAGATAATAAAGTAATAAATGATGATCGGTAGGCCTATGCCTATCTGTCTCCAATCTCCATAATACACAAACTATTTCAGTTTCCCATTAGATAATAACATGCCTAGGTCTATTTTATTTACCTAACCAACGTACAACGCAAATACCTACATATTTCACAAAGTACCTTATACGTTTATTATATACACAACAATCAGGTACCTGACTAACAACACATAGGAAGTACGGAATAATGTATAAGTTGAGGCAACAACTTACATAGTGCCTGAAACTCATAAACATTGAGTGAAAAGACAGTTGGTCTACAAATAAACAATATATTATTAGGTATATGTTAGGTATTATTTATATTAATTATAATGTGTATAATATTGAAAGAGAGGTCAATTGCCAACAAGGGGAAATAAAGCAAGTATAAAAACCTACAACTTTAAGAGAATATCTATTTCACTTTGATTATTTTGAGTTATTATTAACTCACGGCTATTACATAATAGTGCAAGTAGAGATTATTATCAGACTTAAACTTAGGTATTTGCTATACTACTTAAATAAATTATTATATTCTAAGAATAAGTTCAAAAACTACATAAAACAACTTAAAAGTACCTATAGATAAAAATTACATTAATACATCCGGTGGTACTGTGGTACTATATGACTCAGAAACGTGGCATCTCAATTCTCATGAAAACAGAAAAATAATGTTATAAAAATGATTTTTGGACCATGCAAGATATTATTATTATTATTATTACTCGAAATAGTAGAAAATTTATTATTTGTATTACATGGCGTCGATATAACCGCATTCGAAAACGACAAAAAAATTTCGAAAAATATCTACGGGCCTGTCCGGGATTTGAACCCGGGACCTCTCGCACCCAAAGCGAGAATCATACCCCTAGACCAACAGGCCGCTGTACGTAAACGATGTACACGGTCACTTTATGAAATGATCTGACTGCTGTAAAATTTCTCCTACTAGTACAAATGACTAGGTGAGAGAATGTACAAATAAACAAAAAAGTGGTAAGTGGGTACCGCTCTGCTATACATTAGGTGCCGTGTGGATCACTATTATATACTATAGGAGTGTTAAATTTGAATCCAATGATAAGTATAAAACGATTCTGAACGAAGATGATTTGTCCGCCTAGGATATAATTTCCAGTGGTTGGTGAAAAAGGTGGTTTATGTTTTAATGGCCTAAATGCACCAACATTAAAGTTCTTTTATAATTATTGTAAGCTAAACTTATGGAAAATATTGTATCAAATTTTCAACTCTTAGCTACTTATACAAACATTTTTATGAATTATACCTACCTACAAAATAATTTGCAAATATTCATTATTTGATTTTGACGAATTTTTGTCAATATTTGAACTTCAAATGCTAATAAAAAAAATTGTACCAATGTATTCTTATAATTTTAGAATCACTATAATACCTACTTATTTATAAAAAAAAAACTAAACAAAAATAAATATTTTAAATGCCTATAGATATCATTAAAATAAGCAAAATATTTTGAAAATTAAATCGTGTAAAGAAAATGTCAATCTTAATAACTGGTTAAATTTTCAAGTATCTACGACTTACTTTTTGAATAATAACAAATATTTAAAATCGTTATCGTTACGCAATTTTGTTAACATTTAAAATTCAAATGCACATAGGTAGTACATAAAATTTTTCCTATACTAATATTTCGAGTTTTCTCTATATCTATTTGAAGGGAAATTTATGGTCAATTTAGTGTTTCAATTTTTTAACCTTAGTTGTAAACACGAAAAATTATATGATTTTTCAACTACAAAATTACTTGCAAATGTTAGTAATTTTGACATATATCATACAAATTTAAACTATAATCGCTTATAAAATTGATATAATTATTTACATACAATTAATTTTGAAAATTAAATCATGTAGGTAGGTAAAGAAAATACCAATCTAAATAACTTGTGAAATTTTTAAGTATCTACGGACTTATACTTTTTGATTAGGTAATAACAAATATTTAAAATCATTTGAGGATAAATCGTTATCGTTTCGCTAGGTAGGTAGGTATTTCGTAAAAATTTAAAATTCAAACGCACTTAAGATTTTTCTTATAATGATGCTTAAAGTTTTCTCGATAGCTACTTGAAGGAAAACTAATTGAAAATTTAGTGTTGAATTTTTTAACCTTGAATATAAACACAAAAAATATTATATGATTTTTCAACTATAACATTATTACTTACGAATTTTCGAGATTTTGACATATTTCGTAAAAATGTGATCTATAAACGCTTTAAAAAAAATTGTGACTAATGATTTTTGATTTTTCTTGACTACAATAAGAAAACCTCATAAGGAACCTTGTATTAATTTTTATTTTTCGAAGTGCTGATAAAAAAATGCTCAGAAAAATAGAAAATTTCAGTTGTCTATAAATAGATCAAAAAAGTCAAAATATTTTGAAAATTTAGCCATGTATTAATATTTAATAACGATAATATAAACATGTGGAGAAAATTTCAAGTATTTACAGTGATTAGTTTTTGAGTTACAACCATAAAATCGATTTAGTCTGAACTCCGTTCAGAATCTAATATATGGTTAAATTAACTCGAAAATAATTATAGTTATTAATTATAAATAGTTTAACCAATTTTTTAATGTTATATATTCAAAAATTTGTAGCGATTCCACTAACAAACTGTACTTGTGAGAGGTCTTTTTCTAAATTGTCCCAAGTTGGCCTAGTTAAATCTAAATTTGGATCTACAATGAAGCAAAACAGATTAAACAAGAAATGGCAGTCAATGATGCTGATGTAGTAATAGATAATTTCAAACTAGCTGTAGATTTTAAAAGACGAATGACTTTATAATATTATTATTATAAAGGTATTGTATTGTAGTTATGATTTTTTTTTTTTTTTTTTTGTTATTTATAGGTTACAGTAGAAACAATATAAATGCCTATGGACTATAATAATACTTAAAAACAATTATTTGTATACTCACTTTTCATTATAAAAAATAGGTACTTGATTTAAACAAAAAATTTGTCATTTAAAATAAAATTTATTTTATTTTGTTAATTCCAGCTAAGTCAATTAACATTTAAAATGTATAACTACATCAAAATATTAATTCATTAATTTAAATTATGTATAAATTAAAGTAGAAAAATATAATATAATATAATATGTTATTATATTATAAAATATGATATAATTATAATCTAACTTGCTATACTATGTACATATTTTATTGATGTCGATGTTTATTTTTAGTTGTTAAAACTTATTTGGGTTAAAACCATATAGGTAATGTATAATACCTATGCAATATACATTCATTGGTTTAAGGCTGAAATTTACCATATTATATATTAAAACTCTTAAGTTTTAAATATTGTGATGAATAATTTTGAACATATAAATATTGTTTCAACTAAAAAAACAACAATTAACATAAATCTTTATTAATATAAAATTATGTTGAAATTTCTATTATTATTCTATGTCAAGTGTAAATTGTCTTAATTATATTATACAGTTTACTTTCAAAAATGAAACTATGTATATATAATATATATACACAGTTACTGAGTTCACTGAATAATTAGGACAATGTTTTGATGATTAGAAAATGTAATCTTTATATATAAATGAAGGGTGGAGTTAAACTGCAGCCAAAACGCCTAAAACTTCTGAACAAATTTGTTTAAAATTTTCAGTAAATGTACTTATTACTATGTATTATTTTATTAGCACATTAAGAAATGATTTTTTGAAATTCACATTTTAAAGGGTAAAAAAAGAGCCTAAAAGAGTTTTGTAAAATAAACATTTTGAGATTTACGATGAAATTTTTACTTATTTGATATTTTGGTTTGATTGCTATTAATTAAAATTATAATAATAATTAGCACGAAATTAATTACTGCTAGCATAATCACAGGTAACAAATTTAACACACAGTTTGAGACATATAAGAAGTAGGGTATTTAACAGGCCACAAAGAACACGGGTTCAACTAGTTATTATTATATTTTGCATAGAACAAAAAACAAATTTAAGAAAATTTAAAGCTTCTAAAAAAAATCCTAGGTCTCAGAACTGCACAATATATAAGAAAGACTGTATTATATCAATAGTAATATTTGATATGGTCAACCATTTATACTGAACTTTTAAACATTTTACTAAATTCTTATATCTCAAAAAATAGTTTAAAACGAATTACTAGTAATTAAGATAATAAGGCACATATGATTAATAGGTATTAAATAAACATCGAAAGAAAAAATGTATTATTTATGGTAACTTATCACAAGGCAATAAGCTAAATAGTTTATAATATACATGAAAATTACCAAATGCCAATTTATATATATATATGCAAATATACAATACTAAGATTGGTGATTAGATAGTCATGTATACAAACAATAAATGTTTATACTTTTGAAGCAAGTCATGGCCATCTTTTCATATTAAAGCTTACTTGGAAATCACTAACTTAAATGAAACTATAACTTATTATTAAAAATATTTTTTTTTAAGATTTTTTCAATAAATAGCATAATTATTCCTATAAATTAAATATATATTCACTTTTGTAAAAAATAATGAATAAATGTAAAAACACTAATAATATATGTAAAAAAAATCCTATGAATACAAAGTATTACTTAGCAATTTGAATGTTATTTTCTATGCGTAACTAAAATGGACCTTGCATAATTACATACACATATTGCAGTATTTCCTATGTACTTCTAAAAGCTAAATTGTTTGCCAACATTTAACATTCAAATAGTTTATGTCTTTATAAGACATATGTGTTACAGAAAATTATAATCATATACTTGAGTAGATGTATTTTAATACGAGGGTAAAACTGTACGTACAATCAAACCACTTCAACTAAAATTAAATTAAATGATTAAATTTTATCAGAGTAAATTAAAATATTGTTCATTGGCAATAGAAAATCATAACAATTTAAAATTTACAGGATACATTAATACACAACAAATTGCTATTTTGAGTTATAAAAATTTTAAGAAATTAAAATATGTCATACAAGCATGACATGTTATCTCTGTCTTACTAACCATACCAAAATAAATGTTCAGCAATTTCAATTTTATGTGTTAAAATTAAATATGATCAAACTTAAAAGATAAAACATTATCAGTGTTCTCTAGTCAAATTTTTCAATTAAAAAAAAAAAATTAGTTCAAAAGTATGTTTATAAAAAATTAATGAGTTCTGAATAAAATATAATATGAAATTAGGTGCACTTCAATAGCATACTTAACCTTGTAGCACTTAACAATTGGGTAAATTGATAAAAATTAGTTAAACTTAAATTCAAATCATCAATAAGTGTTATGAGTTTCAACTAATTAATACTACAAAAATTTAAAGAATAAATTAACACATTTTTATTGCCAGTTTTTCATGTAATCCTATTTTTATACTTAATCATTAACACTTAACATGATTACTATAATAAACATACTATAATCTATCAGAGTAATTTAGTTGATGGTTCATGATCTAATTCTTCTGTATCCTCAAATGTGACTCTAGGAGAATCTGACAATCGTATTTTTTTAGTTTTCTCGTTGGTATTCCAAACACCATCGCCAGAAAAATGATAATCCTTTTCCAAATTATATAGTACTAATGGTAATAAATATTCAGATTTGATAGATCCGGACACATTTCGTAAATAGGAGACGTTATTCATTTTTTCAGTGATTACCAATGCATCTTTAATTTTATGTCTAAAAATTAAATAAATATGTTTAAAAAAAATACTAAACTTTTCAAATAGTTATATTACACAGGATATAATAAAATCTGTGAGCAATGGCATAATTGGTCCTTAGTGAAATTATTCTTTTTAAGAAACTCAAAAGACTTTCGTATTGTTAACAAAGAAATATATTGCCAATATGGATGACGTTCTAATAATGAACGTAACTTGTTTTTATTTTCTCCCAATTCTTTTGTCAAATATATCATTATATCGTTGGTCTTCCCTTTGTCATTGCCATTGCAATTAAATCTATTAACCACAATAAAATTAAATAACTGTATATAATTAAATATTATACAATAAAATCATACAAAAATAAAGATTTATGTAAGAACCTGTTAAATGAATAATCGTTTGTAACTAATAAATTTAATGACACACAATTTTTGCTTTGTAAGTACTTCAAACGTGAATTTACTTTTGTATGGTAGTAAATAAGTCTAGCAACTTGTGGATTGTTTATAAATGACGCCAACTCTGGTGTTTCTTTTAATTTACATAATCTTTCATAAACAGTATTACTTCCTAATGTATAGATTTCAGGTGCTTTAACTATTGAAGACTCAGGAATTCCAAAATCCTGTAATACAAAAAAAATATTACATTTATAATATTTTAAACAGATATACATATTGAATAGCAAGAGCACGATACACCCACATTTGTTGTCTCCGACTTATAATAGCATTTTATATCAAATTTACGCTTAGAAATTCATACTTAGACACTTAGTTCAGGAAAAACAAAAAATGCAGGTGTGACGTCCTACATGTAAAACATAATGATTCTGAATTCATAACTGAAAAAAATAGTAATTTATTTATTGAGATTAAACTATTTTTGTTATTAAATATTATGTGAGTTTTCTGGTTTGGTAAGTGTTCATTATTCGTCATACAAATTAATTGAATTAATAATTTAATTTTTCAACCCTAGATAGCATGTCTTAAGAATTCAGGATGTATTCATTATTAAATACTAATTTATTCATTCAATGATATTTTATGTTAATTATTTATTCAATTGTAGACATAGGTAATAAAATATTTAAGCACTAAATCAGGCGTATCCAACCCGCGGCCCGCGAGAGTATTCCAACCGGCCCGTGACCATTTCATAAAAAACTAAAATTAGAAATTCGTATAGGTGAAAAAAAAAATAATTTTAAATTTATTTATTTTTACTTAATTTAATAATCTTTTAAGAATTATAAAATACTGTACAATTTTTAATTGTAATTATTAAAATTGGATAAAGAAAAATGTACAATAAAATGTTCATTTTATCAAAATGACCATGATAAAAAACCATGATGTACCTATATACGGCCCGCAGTATAAATATAAATTTTGAATGTGGCCCGCAAATTGAAAAAGGTTGGGCACGTCTGCACTAAATTATTGTAATAAAATAATATATAAGTTTCAAGTACCTCAAAATGTTTTCTAATCTCTCTAATTGTATTCCACGGAGTAATAATTATTTTCGGATGCTTGCTTAAAATTAATTTTGTATCAATACCACAAAGATATTTAAAGTTATCTAAAATCGCCCGTGTATTATCAGGATCACTATGTATTAAATAAGAATGTCTTCTAATCTGTACAAAATAAATAAACTCATTATTAGATGTCCGGATTTTAAAGCATAATAAATTTTAAAGCACAAGTTTTAAATAAAAAAAACCAAAACAAAAAAAAAAAAACAAAAAAAGCATATTTATTTAAAAAAAAAAAGCAAGACTAATCATAACCAAAAATGAACATGAACTAGTTACAAAACTGAATAAAAAAAATTGAAAAATTAATTTCAATTAAAAAAAATAATTGTCTACCATGTGTTTCCTAGATTTGGAGTAGTGAAATTGACTATATTATTCCACAGAAGCTATCAACCTGTAAGCTGTCTGTAGATCGATAATTTATATGTTTAATACATTTAATAATCAAGCATACAATGAAAATAATAATCATTTAGTCTGTATTAAAGATTTTACAATTTTTTATTTATTCAATTTTTTTTATTGCTATAGTATAATAAACATATACAAATTCCATATCTGGAATAACTGAAAAAAGCAATAAAGACATTTACATAAAAAAAAGCAAAAATAAATTGGCTTATTTGGAATCAGAATAACATAAAACAAATTTATGTACAAAAATTAGATTTCTATCTTATATACAAAAAAAAGAAGCATATGCTTTAAAATAACTTAGAACCTACCTTTTCTTCAGTAAAATTTAATTCATTAAGTAAAATATCAATACTTTTATCCATAAGTCGGTAACTTTTATTACATAGTCTGTGATAAATAGCTTGTGCATATTTTATGTTTTCCATGTTCATTTTTATTTTCCATCCAACATATAATTTAAATATATTTTTCTGAACTTGAATCCATGAAAGAGATTCATCACAATTTCCTGGATATAATTCAATTGGAAATTGAATAAATGACAATATATGATGGCCAACATCAATATGTTTATGAATGAAGTTTTCATTTTTTAATGACTGAATAGACTTTTTTGATATAAATTTAAATCTATGATAAAAAAAAAAAAATATATATATATATATATATATATATATGTTAGCTATAAATATCATACTAAACATTGAACCAATAACTATTTTTTTCTTTTCTTAATAATACGCAACAAGAAAAAAAGAAGAAAATTCAATATTTAAATTGCGAAAATCCTATGTGTAACAAAAAACACTAGCATTGTGTACAAAAAGTATTTAAAAATAAGATGAACACAAAACAAAAATATGATAACAGAAGTCTAAAAATATAAGCATCAAAATAACAACATTTCTAATAGATGACAAAAAAAAAAATAATATATAATAGATAAATAACAAAATAAATAGTTATATTAAAAATACATATATATAGTAAACTATGTACCTTAATATTGCTTTTGAATCAATTTTATTCTTTGTAAAACCTCCTTCTTCTAAAAGCATAGCATAATTTTTAATGGTAATTGAATGAAGTGTTAATATTTGAATTTTTTTGATAATATCGTCTTTGGAAAATCCAAAACTCTAAAACAAATGAATAAATAAAAACAAAATAGCTCATGAACCATAACAACAACAATTTAATAACACATAAAACATTCACAGATTTAATATAATTAAGTTACCTAATAGTTCAATTCGGTAACACATTTTTTAAGTACCTCAATCTTTAATCAAAATAAAGTATTTTGAATTAACTTCTTAAAACAATTGTTATGAATTATTGTATTTATTTACTTGATATAATTATAAAAATAATGTCAAATAGATATGTTGACTAATTAATAGATATCTTAAATTAGTAAAAATCTCTTAAAAAATTGATTAATAAATATACAGGGTGAAAATTGTCTATTTGACATTATTGCATTTGTCAAATAGACGAGTTACACCTTGTATAATATTTTCTATTACAAATTAAAATACCATTAATAAAGAAAAGTTATCAGAAAGAGTAGAATATGAATCATTTTGAAATGATGGATACTTTTTAACGATTCTCTGTACTTCATTTTCAGGTAAACCTAAAAGTAATAATAATAATAATTAAAATGTTAATCAATAAATCATATTTTTAAATAAAACAATGACAACACAAATTTTTAAAAACCATAACATGGTTTATTTTTAAGTTTAGGACACCCTTGTTAAGCATATTATGCAAATAAGTTTGTAATAAAATTTGAATTATTTATTTATTTATTATCATAATTTTTTTATTAGAGGTTAGAAAATAAGTTTACGTTGTCACTACATACTATAATATAAAATAATAAATACCTAAATTATGTTGAAAAAATTGTATTACATCATTGTTTATGATAGATGTTGCACAATAACAACATGTTTGATAAATATTTTGTACAAAACACATTTTGTTCAAATTAAAATGCATAACTTTGTGAAGCATCATTAAATATTCTTGAATGGTTATCCAACTTGAATTATTAATCTGCAACTATAAATAAACAGACAATTATAACAATTATAATACATTCCTGTTAAATTGAGTGTTTAAAATAATTCAATTTATTAGTTTTCATTAGGTATTCATGAACTATAGTATTAGATTATGACAATTTTATTTATTTCAAAGATCTACCTTATTATTTTTGTCATCATCATTTCTATAAAACTGTAACACGTTTTAGGGTAGCACGATTTATTCCTTTTAGAGAATCTTTAAATATTTTAGTTGTATTTGATGGCTATCTTTATATTTTAGTATTAGTGTATATTCCTTGTAATATTACATAAATCTTGAAAAATTATAACATAGCTGAGTAAACCAAAACAGAAATCCAATAGTCAACATTAAGAAGCGATGAGTTGTAGAATTATTACATAATAATAATTTATGTTACAGTTTTAAAACCTAATAGACAAAAATATAAACTTTATTGAACGACAAAACATCAATAACTAATTAGCCGTGGATTTGAAATTTAAATAATTCAATTATACTCCATTGGAGAGAAAGGACTCCAACAATTCTTTTATTTGTTCTCAAATTCAACTTTAAATTAACATATAAATTAGCTTGAATAATAGACTACCGGCTCTATAACGAAAACAAAATTATACTCACAACGACAATTACCAATAATTATGTTTGATGGATAAGTAAAAAATACTGCTTGCTACTTAAAATGTTGAGCTTTGAACGTTTGATCATTAAACTCAAACCACTAGCACAACTCTTAAGATTAATAAAATTTAAAATCGCATGCTATTGAGGTTTATGCCGACAATTACTTATCGATATCATGTTGTGTTGTGAATGTAGTGATAAAGTGGCGCAAGCTTGTTGATAACACGATTGATTTCTCTTATCACAGTAAGTTGTAGCCGGCCCACAGATACATAAAAATACATAAGTATATCTGTGACTTGTGAGTTGTGACTTGTGAGCCGACCGTACCTACCTCCCGATCTCTTAACGTGGGTACATCTATCTTAGACGAGTTAGTTTATTCTTTGGTTAGATACCTATAATATGTTATTAATATGATCTAAGACAACTGTTATTTACGCGGTTATCCATTCTGGGAAACTGTATAATACGATAATATTATTATCTGTGCCGGTGCTCAGTCTAGAAATATTTGTTCGATGAAACCGGCGAGAAGAAGAAACTCACCGAAATGTTTACAATCATATTATACTATTATTAAAATCACTGATATTAGTAAATTGTTTTGATGGAACGGTACTCAGCATCGATGCTCAAGCACACCCGTGGTTTGGATTATTATTATCGAATTTCTTGATTAGGTATGGCTCTTGTGTTTTTTTATTTCTACACCTGTAAAGTAGGTACTACACTTGCCACACTGGTTAGATCATTTGAAAAATTAAGACCATTTATGCCGTGTGACTTGTGTACTTTGTAGCTTCAGCAGCCGTAATCGTAACAGTTAATAGATAATTTATTCTCTCTTTATTATCCATTGGTGGCTATAATTGATGGTAACTATGTAGACTTCTAGAATCTATACCACAACAAATACTATAAATAAATAAATCGTATAGATCAATAACTTTTAGTATCTGGATCCGACTACACCACACGTTATAATTGGTGGTATATATAATGTAATGTTATTTACATTATAGTATAAATTATACTATACAAGTCTACCCATATGTTTGGTAACAAGGATCAACTGTTCAGCTTGGTGCGTACTAACTAAGTTCTAGTATACTTGAATGTTAATTGAGTAACGGCTTAAAAGAAATATATAGTATACTTGTATACTAATAGAGTGTGCGATTGAGAAACAAAATATATTCGCAACTGGGAATAAAATATATCAATTTATTATGATATAGATTTTTTTTTATTTTGTGCATGTCACATTGTGCACTTAGAAAGTTTTGATAGGAATAAAAATATTTATTCTTACTAAGAAAAATGTATAGTAGAAAATATCAAACTATTATAAAAATATATATATTATATCAAGATTCAAATACACTACACCTTTACAGGTTTTCTTTATCACAGTCCTAGGTTTGTAAAAATAGGGAAAAATATGTTTTTTTTTCAATATTTAACTGAACCGAGTATTTAAAAATGGACTCAATCAGTATTATACTTTTTGTTTTACATGACTCTGTATGTAGCCATTCAATCATCAATAAATAAAATGTCTTTAACATTTAAATTTAGTTTTGTTTTAAACAATTATATTTTTCTTTATCTACCTACCTAAATTACTATTACTATTATTCATTATGTGTATACTATATCGTATTACTATATGTAACATTATTATTTATTATCAATTATCCAGAAAAATTATGATATATTCAGAATAATTTATCAATGTTTAGTCTAAATGGTTATTATCATGAATATTAGAATATTATAGCCTTATAGTCTTTGTGGTTATTATATAACTATATAATTGTATAATTGGTTCTAAATTTCAGTAGATATTGATAACCACTAAGTACCGGTTTGCCAAGCTCGTGAGGCTCAGATGCTCAGTTTATATGTGTGTTTACATATAATTTTATAATAGGTTAATATTAAAAAATAAAATGGATTATTTTAAACATAACATTTTCTATAATATTGCTATGTATATTTAAAAAAGCTGAAGGAACACAATAATGAATGGATACAATATAGTATTAAAAATATAATTTGGGTAAAAGAAAATTTTAAGCTATAAATGTATAAGAATAACATTAAACATAATATGATTTACATAGAAATACATGTTGCGATCTAAAAAATCAAGAAAAAAAATTATAGGATCCCTTTATAATTTTATTCTATAATTTTTAATAATTAGTTTTAAATAAATAATATTTCTAAATTAATATTATTTATTTAAGTCTGGTAATTTAAAATTGTATTCTATACATAGTAATTGATAACTAACTAGTGTGCTAAACTAAGTGATTTACTAATATTTCAGTACACGTCATATTATTAATTAAAATATATAAAGTTATAACTTTATAAGTTATTACAAATCCTTAAAACTTAATCTCAGTATTCAGTTCATAGCTATAAAACTTATTTATCTATTCAATAACAATAACAATGATTGATACAATTTAAACTCTAAACTATTATTTCATATTAGTCTACTCGCTTTAGTATCTATAAGCTTCAGTACTTAAACTTAAATAAACATACAAATTGTGGTTTAATAAATTTAAATTTTTTAGACTATTATCTTTATAGATGTTGTTACTAAGGAATCATCTTGCCAAAAAAAAATTAATAAAAATGTTAAAAGAGGACTGTTACATTTAATTTAATTATTTAATTTATGAGTGCCTGTGTTTATTCATATTATAAGTACTTATCGAATCGATTGAACTAGGTTATGACTTAATTTTAGAGATAAAATACTTTCTAGTATACTTAAATTAGGTATATAAAAAAATCTGAATTACATTATTTATTTAATTAAAGTTGATAATCTGTAGAAACATCTAGATATTATATATTATATTATATTAAAAACAAATATATTATTATTTGTGAATTAATATACCATTTTCTATAAAAATGTTAAATAAACTAGTAATACTTAAATATAAATAGCAGGATTTTTCAATATTTAATTCTAAAAATTATTATTTAGCAATTAATGTTCAAGTATAATTTTTTAGTACCTATGTGCTCAACTGTTAAACCTATGTTTGCTTTATCATATAATTTATTTATGGAATTATCAATAAATAACAAAATAGTAAATTCATCAGCAAAGCAAATAAGTTAACTATACCTAAATTTTAATGTTAAGAGTCCATCAATATATATTAGAAGCAATAAAAGATATAATCTATAAGGTAGTTTAAATAATTATTACAATGCATTGTAAAGCAAATATTTAATCATAATTATAACACAAATGCATATTATAAACCCACCTATACAATTTTTATTCTAATTTATAAAAAGGTAAAAATAAAATAGCTTTAATCAAAAAACATTTAACTAGTAAATAATATTAAATACAATGAATACCAAAACTATTTTCATAGAAACTTCACCTAAACTATATTATGTATGAACATTAAGCATAATATTTAAATATTATAGTTTTAGAAATTTAAAATTAATCGACTAGCATTTTTGTTACACATTTAATTTTTACGTTGCAAATTGGGCAATTGTTAGTGGTACTCCACAAATGTTTTGCACAAGAATAACAAGTTACAATATGTCCAATTTTACCATGATTTATAATACCATTTCTTGTATTAAAAAAACAAATAATGCATAAGTTATCTTTGTTTTTTCCATTATCTTTATTTGATTTATTTTCTTCTGAATCCGATTTCTCATAATTTGTCTCTTTAATATTACTGCTTACATTTTTTTTCAAAAATAAATTCAATTTCTTAATTCTTTTTGGCTCTGGTTTTTTTTCAAAAAACTCCATACGATGCTGAAAAAAAATACAAAAAATTTGTTTAAAAATTAAAATATTATCATATAAGTACTTATATTTATATAGCTTATAACATTATCTGCTTAATATAAACAGTAGCATACAACAATTTTTTTAATGGGGATTGTGATAAATAGAGTACCAACCATCATAATGTGATATCTTAATAAACTAATTTAAATTAAAATGTGTATGGTTACTGTAATATTCTATTATTGTATACTTTTTATAAGATCATATGATATAGGCACATATTAATGGTAGATACTGTTTTAAAATACAAATTTGATGCAATAAATATTCTTATTTTATTGGTTTTATTATACTTATATCACAAAACAACTAATAGAGGCCCTCTTAGTCCTTCTGGGTATGACACTGCTAATAAAAACAAGAACTCTTTGATTTAGCTATCTCCGTAACAATTTAAAAAAAATATATATTCAATATCAATATTATTATCATATAATTAACTATAAATTAATCACTTATAGACAACAGTTTTGCCAAAATTAGATTGTGATTAAATAAATATTTTGTTGATTATTAATGTGTTAAAGTATTTAAGTTTTCAGAATTACTTATTACCTATTAAATAAATAATATACTTACTTATATAATGAGAAAAAATATTTAATTGTAATATTAGATATTATTGGGAAACTATTATTTTATTAGAATACACAAAACTTCTGTTGTTTACTTAACTTAATAACTTAAAAATATATCTACCTATATTTATTAATCATAAGCTTATTGTTAAAAAGCAGCTTAGAATATAATTTTAATTTTGTATGAATAAAATAAAATATCACTTACTCTAAAACATGTATAACAAAATTGAAAATAAGGATTTTCATTTTCTTTTAAACACTGAAGACATTTGGGAAAACAAGCTGGTGGTGGCAAGTTTATATTAGGTGTGGTTGATTGGTAATCAGTATCCTCATTGTGTCCATTGTCAATATCAGGTAACGTGTCATTGAAAATTTCAACGTTATGAAAAATCTAAATAATTTTGTTAATTTAAAAGAAATTAAAGTATATACATAACATTGTATAAATAATAACGGTAATTAATCTTTTATCCATCCAATTTTGTTTCTAGTAAGCAGCGTCTATTGTTTTGTTAATATTAATTACAAGTTATTTCATTGATTTATGAATTGTTAAAATTGTAAAATTTTATTTTACCCAAGTTTGGTTTAATTTAAGTTAACATACACTTTTTCCATATAAATACTAGTAAGTGTATACAATTAATTTAATGTAACATTTTAACTAGATTTAAATTTTACCTCTTTAGTCAGTATTATTGAAGAATCTGACGACTCAGAATTAATGTTATGTAATGATGACAAACTTCTGATTTCAAACTCTTCAGTTTCATTAGTCATTTTAGAAACATGACACAAACAGTCGCTTGCACAACTTTCATTAGATGAATCGTTTTGACTGAAAACTTCAACTAAAAATAAATGAGATACAGTTTTACAAATTTTAATATATCATTGGGCATTTATAACAAATTTTGGTATTCTAAATTCATGCTTAATAGAGTTTAGTTATTAAATTTCACAAGATTTTTATTTAAATGGGTGCTTAGTTAGATTTACTACCGTAGAAAATATAATAAAACAAATTTAAAAAATAGTCTGTTTAATTTTCAATCTATATGAAATTTTTCGGTATTTCATAATGTGATGGTTACTATTAATATATATATATTTTTTTTTATTAAATACAAACTATGTTTAATTAGAATGTAAAAATAAGTTATTATTAAGTTAAAATTTAACATTTAAATGTTAATTTTTAATTATTAACTGTACTTAAATACAATCTTTAAATTCATTGAATTAATATCAGTCAATGTTAATCAGACAAGTAATATTGTTGGTTTTACATTTATTAACAATAGATTAACTGTAGTTTTAAGTAGTTTATCTGAATTTGAATTGAATTTTCCTAGTAAAAAAAAAATTGTTAGACAAGTTATACAAAATTTCTAATTTGTTTTCATATTTATTTTAATAATTTATTGATTATTTAAAACAATAACATAAAAAAAAAAATAGGATTAAAAAATTACTGCTCTTCTGTACATTAGGTGTCAAGTAAGTCACTATTATGGGCATGTTAAATTGAATTCAATGATTTATTATTGTACATGAAAAATGATTCTGAGTAGAGGTAGTTTGTCAGCTTATATCAATAAGTAGGTATTTAATGATATGTTTTTAAATAGTTTTACTAAAGTAATTTATTTTATTTTTAGAACTGCGGTAGATAATTGTATTTTTTCCCAAAAAATATTATATTTATAATATTAATTAGGTACTATATTATTAGTATTTAATTATTATAATAATACATATTAATACCAAATAATATAATCGTATATTCAAAATTCTTATTTTCAAAATTGAATTTTTTTAAATACAAATTAGTTTTAAATTTTTTAAATTTTGACAAATGTTTTCAAATTTAATTGTTTATAAAATATTATTACAACTTTACGTTTTCAAACAATTTTGTATTAAAGTATAATTGAACTTCAAAATTGCAATTGTGTATTAACAGCTCAAAACAATTCAAAATATTTTGAAAATTATACCATTCATAGAAAATAATAATATCAATTAAAGATATTAGATCAAATTTCAAATTTATGCAGATATTCATTTTTAACCTTTAAAAAAATTTTAAAAATAATTTAATCAAAACCTAGTTTAGTATAAAAACTCCAGCTTTTCCTTATTATTTTATTTTTTCATTATAATTAATTTTGACCTTTCTAGATTATAAGTGATACAATTATCTATTCAAAGCATTTTATTGACTACTTATCGTGTATACAGACACATACAGCATTTACAGATTGTACAATGCTGTATGTATTTTTTTATATTCATCGCATTGCTCATTAGAATCTTAAATGGAGTTATATTCATTATATTTATTACCTTATTTGTATTAATTTATTTTAGCAATTTTTTAAATATTGAAAACGCTATTAAATTTAATAATTATATTATATTAACTAATTGTTATAACATCAAATTTAAATTTAAAATTAACAAAACTATAATCCATAAATTAGATAATATATATATTTTTAATTAAGTACCTGTTGATTTTGTCTGAGTGCTTCCTACACTATCAGTCTCTGATTCACTTGTAGACGTTTGTGGCAGCGGTGATAGAAGCTTATAGGTATACAAGTACCGTGACTTTTTTCCACCCCACGTAACGTCAAATTCTTCATTATTTAAGTTTTCTATAACAATATAGGTAACAAAATATTTATATAATATATATAAATTATATTTAAATAATGTATAAATTATATTATATATAAATAATATTTATATTATATTTATATAATATCAATAAAACTCGCTAAGAAGTTAAAGAGAAAATATACAACCTACAACCATTATTATAATACTATACACATACTATACAAATATATGCTATGATTACAAAATTATGTATTTGAGAAATTATCTAGAAAGTAGAGAAATTTTAATAATATCACTCATAGTATTAATATTTATTTCATAAAACCATATAGATTTACTAAGAGAGTGATTTGTTTCCTGAGCGCTAATCCCCCTAGCTTCCAACCCTTTCAGATATTTTAAATGTATTAAAAAATATTGTATTATAAAAATATTTACTTGTCTGTTTGTTTTTTAAGACTGAAAATTTGCTCTTGTTGGAAAACAATTTTAGCCTTTAAACATCATCATCAAACTTTAATGCATCTATATTATTAATGACAAAAAATATTTTCCATCCAATGGAGAAAATTCTTTGAATGTGATTTTGTAATGAACTTTATACCTGATGTGGGTATGTTAGTATAAAAAAAAATTATATGTAATTAATATAATTAATTTTGATAATATAATTTGTATAGTATAATTCCTAAAATAATTGTACCTAATGTTTAATTTTTAAGACATTCTTACTTCTTAGAAGACAAAAATATTATTCATGCCAGCTATTTATTATTTATTTGTATGGATTAACATCAAACCAGCTAATAGCATACATGTCTAAAAAATTTAACAAAATATCATAGTATGGTTTCAGTTCTTTTACACAAGCATAAAAATAAAGAAGTATTGAAGATACACAAATAATTAGCTGTTACTAATAACAATGTTACTCATAATAGATATTGATTCTAAAGCCTCATACTTTGATAAATATTCAACAACTAACCAAACAATTGTAGATTTTAGTGAAATTTTACTCTTGAAAAATGTTGTCTGAGATTTGTAAACTATCTTTTAAACATATTCAAGATATGTTTAAGAAGTTTCAAAGACCATAGGACAATACAAAAATGTAAAATGGTCTTAGTAGAATATGTTGTTTAACTTAAAGTAATTTTCATAAAACAATTAAATTAATGGAAATATATTTTTAATGAAAACATTTTTTATTGTAATGAACTCATTGATGTATTTTGATACTAACAAAAAACGATTTTGTTTTATTTTTTATCATCAATAGTGTGATAAAATTCAAGGTCAAATATATATAGCAAAAATATCATATGAAATTCTTATTATATTAACCAAAAGATCCTTAATTAAGATTTTAAAATTAATAAAGATCCAAATTGATCAATATTGATTTTTTACTACATTTTAATTTAACCATAAAAAATTAATTCCTTATGTTTTACTATTTTTTTATAAACAAATGATTTTTATGAATAGAAATTGTAACCTTGATAAACTTAAATCATATTTAATGCTTCTGCGAAAACGTGTCAATATACACAGGGCCGGTCCTAGGGAACTATGCACCCTGAGCAAGGAAAATTAATGAGCCCTCTAGTGCAAGCGGTTCTCAAATTTTTAAGTACCAGCTGACCATTTTTTTCTTTTGCTTATTGATAATGTATACGTTTATGTTTATTATAAACGGAAAATTTGGAAATTAATATCTGAACTCTGAAGGCGGCCATAATATATTGGTGCCCTGGGCGATCGCCCAACTCGCCCACCCCTAAGACCGGCCCTGATTATATACAACACAAATTATTCGTGTGCATCAATAAAAAAAATCCTTTGTTGAAATCGCAACTATTGTATACCTAGTTGTATACATTAGTAATATCGTTATGCAAATAGGCATACATACCATTGATGTCTTCAACGTGAAGTCTCTTCAGGTTCGACGTTTGATGGTGAGAGTGATCAGCCATATCGAGGAAATGTATTTCGATTTATGTAAATTGTAAATGTATTTAGATTTGCCAGAAACTATTATTAAAACAAACAAATTAATTTAATATTCTGTCAATTCTTTAATCATTAATATATATAGTAGGTACCTACACAACTTTAAATAGTATATTATTATTATTTACAACGATTTATTTACCAATAACGAAATAAATAAATAATAAATAAATTTATAACGATAATATTATAATAATATATGCAACGAAAGAGACGATAAGCTAAACTGTCAATAGTACGGGCACGCCATAAAATATTAAAAACGATTATAATGCAATTAATTATAGTAATTATATAGTTAATTTGTATTTAATAAATACCTATATCAGCTGTTTTATACTAAAACGCGAATATACGTATAGTAACGGACGAGTGGAGTCGACGTGTGAAACCGTGAGCAACAACAGTGAAATCTGATAGATTTTTTGGTGATTCATATTACCTACTCGGTTAAGTAGCTCTGAAATGAATACGCCCGAAGTCCAAACGTCCACAATATAATGTCAATAGAATTAAATGTACCGTTGTTAAACACGACAACCGACAATAGTGAGGCAGTGACAATACACAAAAACATTAAGGGATGTGTAAATAGAAAGGTCAAAAAGTAGGTACCTGATCTCTCGTATATATGATTATATTATACTGTAACCGTATTGTTTGGTATTTCTTTGTAATTTTTAGTCGGTACCTAATAATAATAGTGGTACGGCTGAATATGGTAGGCTTAAGTATACAAGGCTAAATACCGTTGGCCCACGTTTATTAAGTTAAAACCAAAACCTGCTTCCAAAAATCGCACAAGTACCTTATAATTTGTTAAAATAAATATATTTTAAATATTATAATTTATAATTTATATTATTCAAATTAAAAATTAATATATAAGTACCTATAAAAAATATGAAAACATTTTTCAGTTTTGTTAGAATGGCACACGTATACAGATTTTTATTAAAAGATATACTTTTTATGATTCAGTTAAATAACTAAAAAAAATTATAGTATTCATCCCATTACACCATTTTTGTGCATTTTACATTTTTTATGTCGTTCCGCAGACCAACTAATCACTAGTTCACTACAAATCACAATTAAATGCGTTTTCGTTGATTTTTATATTAATAATACTTGATAGTTGATGATTTAGATTATTGTACTATGAAAAAACACTAAAAAGTAAAAATATATGAAGTTTTCAATGATACATCGATACAGTGTGAATCAATGAAGTGTGGTGCAGTTTTGTTTATCGACCGCCTTAAATTTGAATATCCCTGTATACGGATATGGTACGGACACGACCACAAACGGAAACGGATGTCCGTGTATTATTACATTTTCACTGTAATTTTCGCATAATTAGACTAGTCGGTCATAAGGAAGAGGGGGTCTTCTATTCTCAATTATACTCGTACACGTACATTTTGGACCGGTCAAAGCCTGTTCCGATTACAACGGGTGGGGTCGGTGCGGATCTACTGTCACTATACTCACTATTGTTAAGCGGGAGTACACACGTTTTAACTGTACAACACATCGCATCGATCAATATTAGAATATATTAATTAATTATTAGATAAAATCATTGATTTTATATATACAGAAAGGTATAACAACATTTTTTTTATTCACCTATCGTAGAAGCATATTCATTTTGTATATCATTGCCAGCCTTAGCACTCGATATCATAAATGGCTGTTCACTGGAATCTATAATATCTTTATATTTAAAAATATATTTTAAGAACAAACTATTAATAATAAACTATTAATAAAATGTTAATGAATTCATTGATATTTTAATAATTTTAACTCAATTACCAGTAGAATATTTGTTTGGTAATACATTTTGAATTAGTCGTGGTTTTACACATGTCGAATTCATATACATTGCTTTATCGAAATGATCAGAGCATATATAACGTTTTCTTAATTTCTTCGGACTCATTCCGAAATTCTTTATATTTCCTAAAATTATGCACAGCAATTATTCATAAAATATCATATTTATAAACCTTACATAATTATGTAGATTAATATACCACATTTTAAAAACGTACCTACCAGAATTAACTATCCATTGGTTGTGAATCTCTATGTTAGCTGGAAATGGATGAAATGTATTTTTTGACGATCTTCTAGTTAAGTTGCAGTTAAAATATACACATTTATCCCCAGACATTTTAAAATAAAAAATTTAAACCGCAAAAATAAAAGAACGCTACAACAACGACAATATTGATACTGGATAGTTCAATAGTAACTCTACTATTACTCTACTCAGGCACTGTTGTAAACTTATGGAAATTATTGAGGAATTCCATACTTAGTTATTAGTTAAAAACCGATAACAATAAGTTTATAAATATCTATACAATATTTTCGGTGCATGATGTCGTCACTTGGTGTCTTAGCGTATATAAAATCATTGACGACAGCAACGACTCATAACGGCACCCGCCATTTAACGCGTAGCTTATTTCCTATTGCAGTGAGCCATCTATAGTAAATAATATAGTCAATGATAATATCATAGAATTCTATGTTAAGGGGACGCAACAGTAGCAAAAATACCGGACAAAAACATGTCAATTTTGTTCCAATAATACGGCTTACAGAATGGTTTTAGAGCAAAATACCTTAATTAAAAGTTGTAGAGGAGAGTTATATCGGGTGACGTATAAGACTCGATTTTTGATATTTTAATTTTGTATACCAATTATTCACAAGTAAAAAAGTGAAAAAAACAGAAAACGCAAAACGATTTTATCGAGTTTGAGAATAAAATATCGAAAATCGAGTCTTAGACGTCACCCAATATAACTCTCCTCTACAACTTTTAAATTTTAATTAAGGTATTTTCCTCTAAAACCATTCTGTAAGCCGTATTATTTGAACAAAATTAACATGTTTTACAGTAAAAAAGTTTTAATTACAACCGTCGTGTGCTGCTATCGTTTCTAGCGGCAGAGTTTGTCATTTCCTAGCTACGACATCCACGCGCGCACGCACGAAGCCAGTCAAAACCGGTTTATTATCGGCGGTCGCGCCTCGCACGTCGCGTCGTTGCATTATTTTTATTTATATATATAAAAATAGGTATAAATAGGTAAATTATATATAATATATAGGTAGGTATAATATTATAATATAGTAAATTATTCCGTTTTGATCATATTATTGTTTATGTGAAATAAAACGAAATGAAATATTATGCTCGATTTACTATGCTGCCTGCGAATCGTGACCGTATTGACATATCAGCTGCGGCTGTGAAGAAAAACTTATTTTTTTAGTTCCAAAAACACGGCTTACCTACTGGATGGTTTTAGAGCAAAATACCTTGATTAAAAGTTGTAGAGAAGAGTTGAATCTGTTAACGTATAGCAATAGATTTTTGATATATTTTTTTATTATACCAATTATTTACAAATCAAAAAAGTTAAGAAAAAACAAGGAAAATCACCGTACATGTACATTTTGTTCCAATAATAAATTTTACTGAATGGTTTTAGAGCAAAATACCTTGATTAAAAGTTGTAGAAGAGAGTTATATCGGGTGACGTATAAGACTCGATTATTGATATTTTAATTTTTTATACCAATTATTCACAAGTAAAATAGTGAAAAAAACAGAAAACTCAAAACGATTTTATAGATTTTGAAAATGAAATATCAAAAATCGAGTCTACTAATTTTATACAATACCTCAATAACAACCCATTTAAAAACATTTAAACGTAATTTTTTTATAATATGTATTATTTATAGTGTTAAAAATATAAGAATTTATACAAATTAAATCTTATCTCATAAAATAATTACCTTGTATATTAGATATATCTATATGTATACAATAAGACAACACAAATTAGTAATTACTTAAAAAGTAAAATAAAAACTAATACAACTGTATTATAACTACAATAATAATTATCACCTATACTACACAATAATTATACATTATACAAATTAGTAATTTAACAAATGAAATTGAATTTACAAATAAGGTGATTTATTTCAATACAATTTAATATACATACGATTATTTGAATAATTTTATCATTAATAAATAATAACTAATAAGTATCTATGTTATAAAATAAAATATATATTTTATACAAGAATTTTTAGATAAAATATAAGTGAAGAAAAAAGTAAGATGCACAAAATACATGCATATAGATATAGGTAGGTACTGATTATTCACATCCTAACTCAAAAGATCGCCTAACCTTTTTGTTATGTTTGTGTCTACCCATTTGTACAATTAAACCTATCTCGTTTTCCAATTTATTCACGTGTTTTCTTAATTGATACAAAGTTAGAGACATTTCTTTGAACTCAATTCGTTCAATTGTTTTTAACATTTTCCTAAAACTAGTAGTAGGTAATTATTACTACCATGTGCAAGGACAAATGCATATATGTCAAAAAAAAAAAATGTTATTTTGTTGCTTACACCAATAAATGGTTAAATATCGAGTGCATAACTTACGAAGAAGAATTTTGGCAGAAACAAATGGAGACTAAGTTAGAAACGTTAGTGCATACAAAACGACATATGAAAATGTCATATAGGTATCTAGTTCTATATTTAATGAGTTTTAATAGGTAGGTACATTATATATAGATAATAGATATAGGTACTTTAAATTTTATTTTATTTAACACTTTGTTGTGTAAGAGATTGCATGCTCTATGTAATGGTATGTAAAAATATTTAAGTAAATAGGACTTAAATAAAAACAATTATTGTGATTTTTGCTCTAGGAGCGTGTTAGTAGGTAAAAATGTTTGTTATTTTATTATTATTTATTCACGCTGAATCATTATTGATCCCAAATTTGGAAAAAGGTTGTTGAAATCAGATACATTAGAACCAATTTTATTAGAAAAATATTATTCAAGATATGTGGAATAAAAAAACGAAAAAGAAATATTTGTTTTTACTATTTTGTATAATTAAATATTTATAGATTATAAAATGATAAAATTATGTATTTTTAAGTGTGTTTAAGTAGGTACATGTTATTGGGTTGAATATTCTATTTTTCTTTGAATTACCAAAAAAATATGTAAGTAGTTAGCACTTCCACGTACAAAAGTGTATATATGTATAAAATGTACGCAATACATTTAACTACTACAAAACTAATATTTAAATATTTAGGTAAGTAATATTAGTTTCGGTTATTGTTATAAATTAGTTATTATTTACTGTATATAAATATTTCATGAAGTAAATATCTTACCATGTATTATAAATACAAATCGCGTCGGAACCAGCGGGTATTAAAATTATTAGAGTTGTAATTACCTATTTACGTGTATATTTACGCGCGATCCGTCATAGACGAAGGTTCAAATAATAATATACATCGCTCCCGAATAAACACAATCGTCGGCCGGCCGCCAGTGATAAAGTTGATCTGTGAACCTGAATCCAGCAGTGCTCTGCAACGCTTAGGTACACCTTCTATATCATTAATAAGTACAATAGCAGTGGCTAACATTACCGAGTCACCGGACGCGTGCATTGCTTGTGCTAACCCTTCACCGTTACA
>VUJU01003492.1:4380-20397 GCA_009835225.1 Aphis craccivora | reverse complement strand
AATATAAAATTTGATTATTATCGTTATTGAAAACATAATTCGTCATTATAATACTCAATTCACATAATAGTTAATTATTTAATAATAAAAAAATATTTCTACTTTTAAAAATTTCGATGAGGGGATCCGAACCCCTGGACCCTCCCCTCAGTTACGGCTTTGAAAATAGTACCAACACAATGTGTTGATATCCTATCTATTAATAATTTAATTTATCTCTATATATTTATTAAATTTTTTTTTCACATTTCTTTATTTTTTAATGCATATTTTTCAAATTTTTTGTGCATATTTAACTGTTTTTAAGTGCATTAGTGCATACATATTCATACATTTTTTAGTGCATAAACATCCTAACCTTAATAATTATTATATGTAAATATTACAAATTATAAATATTATTGTGTTTAAAATAATAATAACTATTATAGATATGTAGAGTGCTCATACTTTCAGTTTATAGATATTTTACACGATAATTCATAGAACAAAAGTTTTAAAAAATGAAATAATAATAATAATTCTATTGTTCACTTATATCCTGTAATTTCTTCTAATCCTTGATATAAAATTTAAATTAAAAAAAAGATAAATTATATAATATATATATATATATTATTTGTGTTTGTAAATATTTTTATTAAAATTTGTTCATCATTGTATTTTAAAACCCAACCATTATCAAATGAAAATTTTTTTTTTAATACCTCTTTAAATACTATTTTTAATTCAATATCCTTTATTTTAATAGAAAATAATTTGGCTAATTGTTTGCGGATAAGTAATAATTATTCAGAAAATTTTTTACTAGAAAGTCAATATGTTTGCAATGTTTACATGAAAGATTCTAAAAATATATTCCATATTCCTATATTATTTATTTTTTTTTTATTTTTGTTTTTTTATTATATGTATTTTTATTTTAAATAATCGAACAGGTTAAAAAATCAAATCAACATACTCCAATGTCTAAATATTTCAAGGCCATTATACGTCGGTGATCCTCCAACTCGTTTCTAAAAAAATATTATGTACGAAAAACCACTGGAACGCACATAAACACGTAGTTCGAAACCTATACATTGAGTTTTATTACACATCTGTTGCTGTAATATTGTCGTGGCGTTTATAAAACGCTATGTTGATTAAATTAAAATAAACGTAGTTGCAGACGAGCTGAAAAACATAAATTAAAATAATATATAAAATTAAACATCGTATCTTAACTACACATGTATCGTTATTATGTACTATTATATCTTACTCAGAACTTAGTCTGCAGTGCTCCGCGGACATAAACGTATATAAGTATAGGTACTGTGTAAAGCGTATTATCGACAGTCTTGGAATTGCGAAAATATACGTTTCACCAGAGCACCGCAGAATTATAGGTTTTATGATGGGAAAGCAATTTTCACAGGCAGAACGACGAAAGTACTATATTACAATGTAATACCTATGGATTGCAATACATAGAAACTTGCTCCATTAGCTGGTTGTGTATTATACTTTGTTTAATCATATACGCTGTATAAGTGTATAATAATATGTGAATTGTTTTAGGTATCATAATACAAACAATATATTTCGTGTAAAATAAGAAGTGGTTATATTATTATTGTTATTGCTGGTTTACGAAATACGCACTATTGTAGATACAAGTCTATACATATAGGGGTCTAGGACAGTTATGTCAAAAACATTTTATAAAAGAAAGTTCATCAAAAACCATTTATTAATAACACTCGCGTGCAGTATTCAAAATATTTTTTTTAATTAGATAAGTGAATACCGTGAATATTAACGTGAAATTTCAAAACAATCCTAAAATAAATGTTTTTTAATCAATTGTATTTTTAATGGAAATTGATTTGACTAATAGGCCGCTTATAAAATGACGTTTTTGATAAACACTCGATTTAGATATACCCTCTATAGGTAGGTATATTTTAAGTTAATATTACAAATAATGATTCGATATTCGTCAATGATTTACTAACACTCTTCTGTAAACAATTTTTGGAATAAATACTATTGTGATATTATATGGTGGTATTCTTTACAAGCCTTAAATTTACATCTTTCAAACCCTTCCTTCAAAAAACAAACAACACTCAAAACGCATCATCGACCGTCGTAGTTCACATTGAAGTATTCGTCTTTCACTCATTTAAATCAACTGCTGTAATATTTGTGTGCATATTTTTTAGACCACAATAAATTTGAAGTTATTATACTTATTTTAAATGTGATAAATTATACAAATATTAAACATTAATATGATGTTGTCTACAAAACACACCGACTACTAGCCAGCCACATTGTCCTTACGCGAAAAGTCTGAACGAGTTAAATACACTAACGTAACCTCCATGTGCAATAAAAAATCGATAAACCAGTTTGAATTATTGTCAGTCTTTACCTAATGCTTTTATCGAAAATAAATTGTATTCAATTTTCTAACACAACCTGCACAATATTTTAAACACAGAATTTTGGTAAACCATAGATCATTTTAGTAACTATAAATCAAAAATATTATGTGTAATTACTAATTATAAACAATTATGAATGCAAGTTAATTATTCAACACATTTTTAATATGTAAATTTAATTCACACCTCCTGACAAATATATCAACAAATCGTACTTATTAAATGTACAATATTTGTTATGATTTCATTATCTTTTATTATTATTAAAATGATTTAAAATTTACTGAATTAAATGTAATAAATAATAATAATATAATTCATATTACTTAAATGTATCACTTATGAAAAACAAAAGTGAGCCTCCTCTGACAAAATTGTCTGGATTCAATACTGCAGATTACATGATGCATTAACATTTGTATAATAATATTCTACGCTTCTACTTTGGCCTTTAGGGTAAAGACATAATATTAATAGGTAATCATACTAAAGTCATACAATAAAAAAATATTCAGCAAAATAAATTTATAACAAATCATATATTATCATCCAAAGAAATATAATACTTTTCGAAGTAATAAAAAATTAAATACAAATAGATGGAGTGATCCATTTAATGTATATCACTATTTTTTTTTTCATAAAACATTTTTTTTATATAAGATATTAAAACTTTAAAATGCTCATAACTCATTTTAAAATAAAAATATCAATAAAAACCCTCGTGATGCCTTAAATAATATTTTTACCTTTAAGTATTATAATAGGTAAATTTACTCTAACATTAAATCTAACAATATAAAATGGGTTCTACTGAAAGCAAATTTGCAATGATGTACGTTTGTAAGACGTAGATAACACATACGGGTTTAACGTTCTGTTAAGTTTTATACTCTTTTGAATGACGCTATAAATTTTTAATTTCATATTCTGAAGCAAAATTGTATTCCATCTGTAAAAACAATTTTCGAACAAGTAACTCATTAATTAAAAGTATAAGTTTAGATGAGCGTAGTATTGGAACCAAAATGATGTGGGATACCCTATTGTAGCATTGCTCTCCATACTCATGAAAACTTTAAACACTTAAAAAACTCATAAACTATAATTCAAAATTCGATTGCTTTTTAATGAAACGCTTAAAAATATTCTGCTCTAAAAAATGTATGTCATAATTATTATTAAAATAAAGTAAAAATATAAAAAATATATTTGTTTATAAATTAATTTCTAAGTTCTAACGGCTTAAAATTATGTAAAAAAAATATATGTTTAAAAACGTTAATAAATAAAAAAAATTGAAATAATGAACGCCTTACGGTAGATGAATCACTCGGTACGCTCAACACTTCTTTGATTGGTAAAAAATATCATAAAATGTGCACAGTAGGTTTACATATTTATGCGCTATGCAGTTATGCCAACTCTACGTGGCAACCGACATAAAAATAACATACAATTCTCAGGTAGAATATTATAATCACTCACAAATTACTAGTCAACTTGATAAACGATGATTATTATTATTTTCATTATTAGTATTACTATCAATTATCATTCAATTCGTCTCTTCAGCTCTTTCGTTGATGTTTGTCGCTCGCCTGCATGATGTGCTATCCACGTTGATGAATGATAATAATAATAATAATAATATAATGTGCCATCCTAAACGGTTGGTTTGTTTGTATGCGTTGCTGTATTTGTACAGCGCATTGTTCCACGTTCTTCGTTCTTCGCTTAACATTTTACGTCCATTATTTCCTGAAAAATTCAAGTATGTAAGTATGAAAATAATCAATTCCATATAGACATGTTCAATATTGTATATTTGTACGCATAAACGTTTCGTTGAAAATATTCGAATTGACAGTCAGATTATAGTTTTGGCCAAGATAGACAAAACAAATACGTATATTCTACACTCGAATGGGTTCCATTTAATTCATTGAATTTTATACATACGAGGAGCTGAAAGGTGATGTCATTGTCAGACGTCAGTAAGTTATAGGTGTATACCCAACTATATCTTCTATTTAACGTTGTTTATAGTGTGTACATAATATAATATATTAAAAGAACTTTACGTGGGAAAAATTTATTCTAACGAAACATATGAGTTAAAAAAAAAATCATAAAATGCGCATTTAATGATATCATTAGTAACAATTTGAACCATCTACTAACCGTCCATGCGCTGTGTATATATTTTTTATCACTGTTGACAGAGTTTAAAATAAGTAAAATTTATAACAAATTGATAAAAATAAATTCTCATCAATAGTTTTTAAGGGGGGGGGGTAACTCCATTTTTGCGCCTTAAGCAGGGGGGGGAATTATAGTACGTATTATCGTTATAAATTAATAGTTAGCGGCCATCTAATAAGCTAAGTAATTTATTGTCTAAAAAAAAATATTATGTTTAAAAACTAACCAAATTATTGAACGTTTAATTATTTTTATCAACAAACTTACTGGTACCTAAGACAAGTATTATAATTAATATAATTTTATAGAACTTTAAGACGATAAAGAAAAGATTCTTCAAAAATCATTTTTATCTAGCATTTTCCGTTTTGCTTCAATTGAAATATGTAATACAAGCACAATATGATTAGGTAGTTTATGTTTTTCAACATCTTAATTCTAAAAATATTTTTTTATGTTAACACAAAAAAAACTAGAAACAGATTTAACGAATATCGAAAACCAAACTTCAGCCGAAATTTAGTTTATATGTGACTATTTGAGACACCCTTAAACAGTATAAGAGTTGAAAAATAAGCTACAAACACCCCTTTGAGTCTCAAAAAACCTTTTGATATACCTCCATTAAAATCTATCCAGCAGATTATGAATTTATAGAAATTAAGAACAATTTACGTATATACATATTATATAATGTATCATATTATGTCATATAATAGGAATAAGCACTTACGTAATATTATTATAAACACCATAAACTGGTCACCAAATTTGATTTTTCAACTTTTTAAAACATATACCTACATTAATATTATATAATTATATACATATTATAATCATAAAAATTTAAAACAAACGAAACATTTTTTAATATTTTCGAGAAGTATATTTAATGTAGGTATATAAGTACCTAAAATTATTAGAATATGATTATTATATTGTATTATAATATCAATTACATGTTTTAACTTAACTGCTATTACTCGATTTTAAGAGTACATAATGTTTATTAATTTTCCGGTTCGATTAAATATTGAACGCCAATGAAAAATATTTCAGTTTTATTCATGTAAAACGAGTGGATACGACCGTGAATACAATGTGCTTGCATATCTAATGCATACTCCGTACATATTGCAATGCATATAGTAAATAAATGAGTCTTAATGAATAAATAGTAAACGTTTCAGGTGTCTGTAAATATTTACTGTTGCAACATACTCAAATAACATAATATAATTATTCAGAAGTCAGTATTTCATGAAGTAGAAACAAGTATTAGTGAAAAATGGCAAGGTAGATAATCTTAGATGGAAACGAGTACCGCCTACATCGTAACAATACCGTCCCTTGAGCGTACATTTCTGCTAAAATAAAAATAGTTTGGTTTTTGATTTAAATCAATTTTCTTTCAAAATTATCGTTATAAGATTTGTGAACAACTGTTTACTAGTCATAATAATTCTGGATTTAATTTTATTTCTAATGTATTACGATAAATATATTGAAAATAATGTATTTGAAAATAGAATGTTTCCGTCTACAACAGGGTCCAATTTTAAAGATGATTTATGCGAATTAACAATTATTAATAGTGAATCATTCTAAACACATTTTAACAAACAGCATACAACTATTTGTAGAGAACTACATCCTAATACCTATTAATATTTTTTTTTTTTTAATTTTAATTTCATGAGTTCAAACTATTGTATAATATATACAAATATGCAGCTCTAAATCATATATTCAAAAACCAAAAAGAAAAAATATTCCGTCAACTGCAATAACTAAGTATAACATATTATGTATGGAAATGTTGAGACTTGAGAACATATATAAAAACTATTATAAATTGTAATATTTTAATAATAACTTAATTAAGAGTTAAAAACTAGATAAATATAATATATGCATAAGACACAAATTAAATCAACGAATAAAAATAAGTATTATAATTTTTTAGGTTCAGCGAGAACCGCCCACTCATGATACCCTACGAATAATTCTAAATGGTTCTCAAAGTATAAATCAATAAGAACGAGATGTGGCAAAAACTAATAAGTCTCTCCGTTCTTCCAGAGTGATAGTGACGATAACGCGAAATGAAATCGAAAACCCGCAGAATACTAGCTTATAACTGTAATTTCTTTATCACGACATTACAGCTGCAAGAGATTATTGTCCTAAGTTAATTTTGAACAAGTTATATACCGATAAATTCAAATCTTGAAATTTTCCTATTGCAATATTATAGAATATATCATTCATAAATTTTACAAAATATATTATGTTGCTTCACAATATTTATTAACATAAATTAAAAAAAAAAAAAATTGAATAAAAACTCAAATGAGACTATTTTAAAGAATCGATTTTTTTCAAGATACGACTGCTTTACTCGTTTACCCTTCTTTTATTATTGGTACACAGCTCGTCAACTGTGGATATTGCGTCGTCCTGTGCGGCTGTACTCCATATTATGTTTCTGAGACCAGATCATCGTACTTTCGAAGACTGCACGCGAGGTATGAATGATGACCGAGCATGACGCATAAATTTCTGATACGTCATTTGATTATTTTCTATAAATTATTTCTAATGGTTTAACATGTTAGTTTTTCTATTCATTTATTTACTTACATTTTACTCATTTTAGATGACGTTAACTTAATGTAATTCAACAAACAACAGTTTATTAATATGGTGATGTTCACTACTGTACGTTCTAACATCGTTCTAATTATATCATTTAATTTCTGTATGACTTTCATGTTTTCACATCGAACGTCGTACATCGTTTTTTAACGATTTCTGAAAACTAAATTCATAATTATTGAAACAAATTAATGTTTTTTTTTCCACTTCTCATTACGTCGCTCATAATTTATTAAAATTTTATAAGTCGTATTTAATTTGAAACGCAACAGTGCACATCGACACAATTGAAACACGTGTGTATTAATTAATGTACACATTTAAGTACCTAGGTATTTCATCAGTTTCAATGTAATATTAAAATAGCAAGAAGATATATTCATAATATATAGTACTCACGCTAATTATAGTTTAATGAATGTTTGAACATGTTTCTTTTGAGCATCCATTGCCCCCGCATAATTATGCATCTGTTGTACGAGTATGTGTGCTTCAAATGTCTAGTCTAAGAGTTCATCATTGTCTAGCCTATAAATCTTTTCTGACCAAGCAAGAATTACCATTAGGTATCGTAAACAAATTAATAAAAAAATAATTTAAACTACCTGCCTCACTATATGTTGTTATGGGATTTTTTTTTTTTTTTAATAAAAGAAAATAATATTTAGTTTATTTTTTTTATTCAAATATATAACAAAAAGCAATGCTATTATACTTGTAGCTTAAAATAAATTTAAAAATTACCCGACCAATTCTGTAGAAAGAGTCGAAAATTATTCTTGGAAATATAAGAAAAGTTTAAAAATTAATTTGAACCATGTTAAAAAATAAGTACTGACTGCCTCATAACTTTTTTCTTTTTGCCTCTGAAGACATTTTTTTAGTAGTATAATAATCTGATCGTCAACTTTGGTACAGAACTTAAATTTTTATTTCTTTCGACAGACAATAAACTTACAGTCACATAAACATACTAAATAATAATAATATATTATTACGATCCGAAAGCCACATGATTATCAATTATTACAATCAGTTATTCTGTACGTTTAAATGCGCTATACTAAAATTATTTATTCTGTCTAAACCAAAAAAACTAAGATAACTGAACAATAGAATAATAATATTAAAATTTTAGCAAATGTTCGAATATTTTTATTTTGTTTCAATTATTTTAAAAAGTACTGATCATTTTCCATTTTACTTCCCAAAAGTACGTACTAAATTTAATTTTTCTAAACAATTAAAAAATTGATGATTATATCATATTTTTCTTTTACTAAAAAAAAGTATCTTCAGGCACACATTGTAAAATGAATATATTCATCGCTCCGCTCAAAATGAAAATATTTACAATATCATCACATAAATAATATATTATTTACTACTAATATAATATGCATACTATATGTTCAAAAGCAATGGAATATCAAATTTCTGAAAATCCAATTATAACAAGTTTCTAAATTGTACTTATTATTTTTTTATTATTCAACAACCAATTGTACACTGTGTTTTCAATTCATCATACACTACAAATATTAGCTCGAAAAAAGACATAATAAATTATTTGCAAAAAAAAAAACAGTTTATATTTTATTTTGTTTCTTAATAAAACTTATGTGAAATATACTATTGTGCGTATTAAGAGTGAAAATAATATAATCAATTGATTTTAAATATAAAATGTAAACATTCAAAATTATTTATGAGTTACAAATGTATTAAATATAAAATAAAAAACCCCTCCCAGGTAAAAATCACGTCTACAGTCTACACCAGTGATTAAAATATAATATATAGCCAATGGTCTCCTATAATACGTTGTACCGAAACTGTCATATACCAAACTAACAAGATCGCCTCAGCCATTTTTAAGGCACAATCGCACATGTATAAAGTAAACGAAGAAATTAAGGTCAAAGATTCGACGTGCAACTGCTATAAATCCAAAAACTCAATAATAGCAAGTCACAAACTCGCACGTTGTTGGCTGAGTATAATCTACTGAAAACCTGTCTACAATAACCTTGACAATACGTATAATAATATGTCAAGTAAATTTATTGATATATAACTTAACACAACTGCAGGGACTGAAACCAAATTTAAATATATATTTTCAAATAAACCGGAACCAAACCAGGAACCATTCAAATTTTAAAAACATCGAGTAAACGATAATTATTTAATTTTGTTCTTATCTTCGTAGTATTTATTTCTGATATAGGAGCGCTTTAATACGTAACCAATAATATTTTTATCAAGAGTCGATTATTTATATTTCGATTTATATGTGTATAATGTATATTGTTATTTGTGTACCCTTTTTTAATATAATATACAAAATAACAGGCCTATTTTATCCTCCAATTTTGTGACGACACTTTTTTACTTTTTAAATTTTTTTTAATAAAAACTGTACACGGGCAAAGCCGGGTAATTCAGCTAGTATAAGATAAAAACAAAACAGATGTTAGAAAAAAAATTTAATTAATAAGTCCTTAAGACTCGGAGAGTGTTTATAGCCTATTTTTTCAACCACCATAAGTTGCTTAAGAGTGGCTCACAGTTGAATTTAATTTCGGCTTGCAGAAATCTACTTTATATTTTGTGTTTTATTTTATTTTATGGAACTTATATTCTAATATTGAATCTTGAATCTATGTTAGTTCTTATAAAAGGTCCTTCTATTTATCTCCAATTTTTTTTATGTTGTTGATGCGGGGTACGTTTCATTCGAAATTTCAAATATTTATTCTTACAAAAATCTATTTTTCTTTTAAAAATAAACACAACATTTTTTAAAATAATATTTTAATTAGTGACCCATTGCTATAATTTGCACATGCTAAAACTATAAATTAAAATTTCCGAGTTTCCAAACAAATAAATTTTTTTAAAATTGATTCTAATAGTGTTTCAAAACCAATAGATTTAGTTAAACTATAAGTTAATTAATTTTGTTACGTGATTAATACCTAATTTTTATGATAATTTTAAGATGTATAATTAACTTGTTTTCTGTTAAAATCAAATGCTGACTGCCCTAGTGCCCCTACGGGATTCTTAAATCTTAACCATAAAAGTCATATTTCTATGCAACAAATCGCATTCCAAGAACTACTTGATTCATTATTTTAATCAAATAATAGCATTGGAACAACTTAAAAATATTTGGAACATCGTGACGAAACAAATTTTGTATGGGGTAGAGTCAAATAAAATATGTTTAAAATTTTGTATCTGATAAAGTAAAAACGACATTTCCCTACTTTTTTCAAAAAATACCCGCATCCAAACATTGTTCTGGTCATTATGGAAATAATCCTGCCTGGTACTTTTATAATTTTGGAGGTTCTCATTGCACTAGACATTCATATAGATTCGTGTAATCTCACAAATTTATCTAAAAACTCACGTTCAGGGACATCCTTGGAGTACTCACTTATCTAAACAAGTTTCATTTAATTAATTTAAATATTCTCGTTTTACTATATAGGTATCAATTTGTACTCCTGGTTTCCTATAAGTCATGATAATTTTGTATCGTACATTTACTAAACCAATATAAAAATTAACAGTCTATTTAGAGCAAAATAAAGTGAATTATTATATAACTATTCATGATGGTTTTTTTTATGTATAATAATAAGTGTAGATCTTATATATATATACTATTCTAGAACTCTTTATTCCTAGAAAAAGAATTTCTAAAAAAATTTGTATTGCATCTTTAAAATGTAATAAAATAAATATGTTCTGTTGAAACAACAGGCACTTAATATGTGTACAAATACAATATAGAATGATGATAATAAGTACCTAATTATGATTGAAATAAATTCAAAATGAAAAATAATTTTTTATTTAAATGAATAATTTAAATTGTTTCGTAATCCAAAGCCTTCGGAGTTTTAAATAAATTATTAGTAAGTAAGTAAAATATTACCTACTACCTATATTATCGAAATTCCTTACATATAATTATAACACGACTAAGTCATTTCAACTATAGTTTATATCTTAAAGTCTATAATATTCTATTTGTAAAAAGCATATAATATAGTAGAAAACAATCGATACTGTTCGATTTGTATTTTTCACTTTAGATTTTATTTAAATAGGTGCATTCATTCTTATTCCACTCAAAACTAAGTACTTTGATGTCATAAACACGACGCACATAGGTGCCATTGGCCAATACGATAATCAGAATGCAATGGTTTTCGCTTCAAACAATTTTCTAAAGTGGTAAAAGTATCATATTATTATTGTCCTACTCAAAAACTATAACCAAATTAAAACCCATATTTTTCTGGTGTAGTTTCTATTACAATTTACAAAACAAAAATAATGATAAAATTGAATTAGTTTTTCCCAATATAAACGCTTCTTATCATTTTCGTTATGTTTTAAAAATGTAAATATCTGATGACGATACTCGTATTATGTTTATTTTTGGTGGGAGAGGGAATCATTTTTAAATTATTGCTAGTATTTATCCGGAATGTTTTGTATTTTGGAAATAGACTTTTATCGTAATAATGATAATATACTCGTATAATTAGTAATTACTCTACTCTCATTTTTCATCTATCACAAGACACAAACTCGTTGACATATGCCTCTATCGGGACTTCAATGTTGTTCACGATAGAGAGATGTTAATATGTTATAAACACCACTGCATTAGTTCATTCTATATACCTATGCACTAGCTAGTCGTACTTGAACATTTTGTTAGAAATCATAAACTCAAAAATGTCGTATGGTTACTAACGGAAACCCGTTTTTATACTTTTATCATTATATTACCACCAGCTATATGATAGTTATTGTATTACCTTTATACCTATATACATAGTAATTATTCTTATTAAACGTGATTTTGGCATGTGTGCAAGTTTCCGCAGCGTTCCCGTTTCGGCAAGATATGGCTCCGAGTTCTCCTTGGAAAAAATGTGAACTCGTCAAGGGCAAATAAACGTATAATAGAAGTTGCTCGTCTACCTATTAGGTTTATCTCGTACACCTACTGAACTATCCATAGATATACACTCTGCCACTAACAACAACAGCTCTAAGATTTCCGCGACTACTGAACTCCAATAATATATATATTGAACATACAATAATATACAGCATTATTTGAATATGTAGTCCACTTTCTCGAATCTGAAATACCATAGTGTCAGATGACCGTGGTCGAAGGAAAAAGCGTTATTGGTCGGGCGTACGATAAAAGTACGGATATACTTACAAACATAGGGCTGAAAGTCCATGTTGGATTAATGGCACCAAACCTTTAATTAAATCAGTTTTGTTAAATATGCCAGTAATTTATTTATTTAAACACTAGTCACTGGTATAGTGGTATCTAGTAAACTTTGGTATTTTAAATAATTAAATTACTTATATTGAATGTAAGATAAAAATATAATATTATGGACTTCCTTGAAGAATATTATACTTAAATTATGGAAAAATTATTGTTAGTATTATTTAAGACCTTTTTCAAAGTAAAAATATATATATTTCGTTTTATAGTAGGTACCATACATTATCGAATTAACAAGTATGAAAATATGTTAAATGAAAACCAATTAAAAATATTTTTATCATCGTCAAGAATAATAAAAGTAGTTAACGTATTAAACTTGAATTCAGTGATAAATTATTGCATATGGTTTAAACTATAAATAAAATTAATCTAAATGTTTTAAAAATGTCATTTTTTTTTGTACAAAATATAAACGTAAAATCTTCAAAGCCTCACGAAAAATATTTTTGAATTACCTACAATAGATCGTTATTCTTTGTTTAAATATTTAATTTCATCTAAATTTAAACTTCCAATTCTTTATCAAAAAAAATATGGATAAATATTTTATTAGATTTTTGGTTCCAGTTTAAACTAGGTACTTATTAGAAACCTTTTCAAGGCTGTAACTAAAAAAAAAATTCGAGGGATCCGACATATTTATAAATATCTAGATACTTGTCATTTTTATCTATAATTTACGTTAAATATTTCTACTTTTAAAAATTTCGGGGGACTTCTGAATCTCCCCCTCCCCCCAGTTACGGCCTTAAACCTTATATTTAAGTTTCAAATCTTATCGATAAAAACTGAAAATTTTATAAATATACAAAATTATTTGGACTCAAATTTTGTCAAAACTTTTAATGCTTTAAAAATAAATATCCTATACATCCTAAATTATTTTAGTATCCATATTAACAAACTATGACATGCATTAAACGGCTCTTTCATCACTTTACAACAGTTTGTTGGTACTGTACTCAAATTATTTAGAACATAAATAAACAAAGTTAATTTTTTTCCTCTTCTGTCATGACTTCTTTGACGAAAACTTGCAAGTTTCCTTGAAGCTGTAAAGTACAATTTGAATACTTCTAACTTAAGAAGAACCTTGTATAAAATTTTCAAGGCTTTTGACCAAACAAACAATTTTTATCGAAAATTATGGAAAAGGGGAAAAGCAGTTAACCACAATCTGCAGTACAGTATGACTATGAGGAACCTTCTATTAAACATTTTAACTAAGCGTAAATTTTGTATCGATATTTATAGAAAAAAATCAAAAATTCTACACGTCTATAAATAGCTTAAAATATTTTGAGAATTCAACCGTTTCTAAAATGCTAATATAAACATTTGGTTACTATTTTAAATATTTGCGGATATTCTTTTTTTAATTTCAACAAAATAAAAAAATCAATTTTGTCGAAAACTAACTTGACGTAAAAACTCTCATTTTCTTTAATTTTTTTACTTATCTTCATTTAATTGTTGAAAGAACCAAAATCGGAACTGACAGCAATCCGAGATTCCAAAGTATATGATTTACCGGTACTTTTACATGATTTCTTTGTAAGACTGGATGACATGAACTGGTGCAGGTGTTAGTAGAAATAAGATATAAAATTACCGATGGCACACATCGAATCATTGAAAATAATACAACTAGAATTTAACAGTCATCTCGCTACTCCTATTTTCATACCACATGCAATACAATCACAGAGGTTGCAAATTGTATTTTCTTTTTTAAATTATTTATTAACACCCCTCCGCGTTTTAAAGCCGTTGTTGTTTGCGCGTCGCAGAATATAAAACTTCCGAAATATAAAACTCAATAAACCTATTACTTATTTGGGTGATCCTATTATAATGCTGTGTTGTTTCGTGACCAAATGAAAAAAGAAAAAATCCAAAATTTGAGGAAACTCCTATACTGACTATGTTTTATTTGTTTTGAGTCAATATTATATATTTATATATCAAGTTGTCAAGTATAATTTTGATAAAAAATTTGATCAAAATGTGTATACATATTATTCTCTTTATATATAAAAATCAAAACATATGATTATTTTATTTTGGTTCGAAAGTACACGTTTTTAATGACTATTTTTTTTTTATGATGTAGGACCTATGTCTTATATTATAAATAGTAGGTACCTAAAAAATAGATATATTAAATAAAGTATAAATTCGATCAATATTTTATATTTTTATAGATAATATGTGTTAAAAATTATGCAAAATATTCTCATCCCAACTTGAACTTATTAGACTAAGAATTTAATGATTATTATTTATAATATAATTCTGACAAATCAACATAATCTTGTCAAGGTTAGACTGCGTAGCAACTATTATTATTATTAATATTAGTAGTCGTATAAATACCTATATATTCTAATGTTGACATTGTGCTCCTAAAAGTCATGTTTTTTATGCTATACGCCAAGGGTGGCCAACTCTTGGCTCGTATCATAGTCAAATGTGGCTCACTTCTTCGAAAAATCAATATTACTTATATTATTATAATAAATTTTAAATTTTATTATTATATATTTATAACAATTTATTAAATTATATAAAATGTAAACATTAAATATTTTGGCTTTTGATATCATTTTTTTATCCATGTAGCTTGTGAACATATTCATGATGACCACTTCTGTAATATACTGATTAACAAGTAAAAATAATAAAATATATTAAACGCACATATTATAATGTTAATCTTATTACCAATAATTAATAAATTTACAAATAATTTTTAGAAACTATATCTAATATATTTGTGTGAATAATATACACACAGTTATCAATTACCCAAGTCCTAAACAACAACAATTTAACGACCACTTAAATAAACGCTAACTTAAGGATATTTTTCTGTATATCGTAATTATAAGTTTTAAATGGCAAACAATATTATTATAATGTAATAACTGATGATATAAATATGTTATTACTTATTAATAATTATTACTATAAGAGTTGCTCATATTTTTTTCAACCATGTGTTCATAATATTATATTAAATTCTAATCACAATATTATTGATGTTTGGACATATTCTATACTGACCTGTTAATTCATATGTGTTTGGTGTGTAATAATGTAAAAATAAAAATATTTTAAATAATATATCAGTTGAATCCATATTCTAGTAGTCACGCGATTATAATTTATCGTAGGTAATCAGTTATAAATAATAATAATATGCATCTATAGCTGTACATTTAAAAAGTCTAATACTTTATAATAATATAAAAATCTTACGAAATTACAGTGGCGTAGATACGATTTTTTTCTGGGGGGGGTTTTATATTATATTTATGATAAAAATGACGAGATATTAGTACTTCGTTTTTATTTTGTTCTAACCATTATATA